>BBSZ01000009.1:0-25624 GCA_000981365.1 Subanguina moxae | reverse complement strand
CCCCCCCAAAAGTACTTAGTTTTCTAGGTACATTGACCATTTAAGAAGCATTTTTTACCATTTTTTAAGAGATTAAGGGCTGTATAGGGAGGGGAAGGGACAAGTAAGGGGCCACTTTCTAAGGAGGGCTAACTCAGGAAAAGAGAAGATCTTGAACATAGCTTTGTCAACTGGGCTCTACCGAATAAAAAAGCTCTGGCATGCATGCTATTTTCATGCATCTAGAGCTGCTGCTCGAGTGATTTTTCTCTCAGGTTATGAGTGTTTGCGCATCTCAACTTCAAGTCCCCGAGCACCCGTAAAGGAGTGAAGGGGGCCAGAGAGTTAGAGATGCGCTCACAGATTTACCTGTGAGACGAATCAGAGCAAGATTCTGGAGAAATAAATGCATTTAAAAACATGGTATAAGGGCAAAAAAAGGGCGGAAAAAAGGAGTATACTTAAATAACCAAAAAAAGGTTTTTTTAATAACGGTTTTTAGATATTCTTATAGGAGAGTAGCATGCCTGGCATCAGCCACTAGGCAGTGGGCCAAATCAACAGTATTTTTTAATCATGCCGATTGCTGACCAGCCAATCGTACTGAAATGGAGCGGAGAAGACGGCAAACCAGGGCGCAACCCTCTGGTAATTCTCTTTGGCTGGGCTGGATGCAAAGACCGATATCTGGCAAAATATTCCAAAATATATGAGGATATCAAGTATATAGGAGAAATTTTTTTTTATGTAGTTTATAAACTTTTATTTTAGTATCTCTGTTTCTCGTTTCACAGTTCCAATCTCTAAGGTCCGCTGCTACTCCTCCTATCGTCAGTTTGCTGTACAAATCTACGAGAATATCTTAAACTTGGAAGAGAAAGAACTAAATTTTCCCATTTTCTTCCATTTGTTTAGCATGAATGGCTGCTCTCTGTTTTCTGCTTTGTGGGATTTGCTGGAAAGCACCTCCAATGGAGATGCAATAAAACGAAGTGTGAAGGGAATAATTTTTGACAGGTAATTTTTATTATTTGGGAGAAGGTTCAGCTGTGGTATACAATTGGCTCGTTTTGTTTGCCTTGTTTCCCCTCTTGTTTAAGTCATTTCTCGGAATCGGAATTAAAGAATCGGATTCCTGATCCGCTGGTGGCAGAAAACCGGAATCCATTTTAGGACATGCATAAGCATTCTATAAAAATAATTCTCCACAAGAAAGCTATTTTCCGACCCTTTTAGTCATAGAAATCCAGAAAATAAACCGGATTCCGTACGGATTTCTATGTTTGGCCGGACGGATTCCGGACCGGATATTTGAGGTTCGGTCTCCAGCACTACTCCTACCTCTCCAGTTGCCTTTTCCACTTACTACTGACTTCTCGAGCAGGTGCCGAGCACCTGCGACACTGTCCTGATTTTTTATAATTTTATTTTGCAGTTGTCCAGCCAATGTGATGCCCTGGCAGAGTGCGGATGCGGTCTCATTTGCCTCCTTTTCTCCTAGCCAGTCCAACAGTCTCTCCAGACACACCTATCGTTACGCTTTAACTGGCGTTTTTTCCCTACATAGAGCTGTGATCTGGCTTCGCTCCAACTTTGAGCCTGACATCTACGAACAGGAATTGTCCTACTTTCATCTACTCAAAATCCCAGATTTACCAAAACAACAGCTGTATCTGTATTCCAGCACAGACAAAATTTGTAGTGCATCCAGCGTGGAACACTTCCAGACTGCCCAATTGGACAGAAGCTGCAATCTTACAGTAAAGCGGTGGGACGATTCGCCGCATGTCGAGCACCTCCGACACCATGCTGAAGTCTACACCAATTTGTGTGTGGAATTTGTCAAGGTTCAAGCAAAAGCTAGCGGCACTATGAATAGCGTCTCAAATCTTGTTTAATTTTTTTCAAAAAGAGAATATTTCAATTTTTTTAATGGGTGAGACCTTTTCTATAAGCACAATAACAAAACTTGTAGCTGTTTTTTTTTTATTTTGGGCTGACGAAAAATGCGAAACTTTTTTAATTTGTTCAAACGATCAAGGCAATGAAATCATCCAAATTTTCTGTGCCCTATTATCAAATCCGACCTATTTTTTGCCTTACTTGTATTTTTTGCGACTTGTTTTTTCAGCGTTGTTTTAAACACAAAATAAATCTTAGGCTTAGATCCTAGGATCAGCGTATACCCATACTATGTGAGTGACTATACGCTGTGTCTACTGTCTAAGGCTAAGGGTTAATTTGGGTTTGTGTCATCAATGGAAAAGAATAACAAGGGGAGCGAGACGAAAAGATGGACCGAATTTGAGAATAGAGCCTACTTCTCTTTGGTTTACCGATACACTGTTGTGGGTCGTTGAAAACTTTTTGAATCAGCACGGAAAAGTATGTCACTAAAAGATTCGGTATTTTTGAGTCACAGCAAAGCTCACAATCTTCCATGCCTACTCGAATTTGGGCAATTTCCGTTGTCAGCCACAACAACGGTGCTTCAGAATCCTAATTTTTTTAGGATCCTAAAGTGGCCACAACCTATCAAGAAATTTAAAAATTAAGATTTTTGATCTATTTGTGCCCGAAATTTTTAAAATCCCTAAGTATCATAAAAATTCAATATTCCGCACCTCTTAAACACTTATAGCTATAAAAAACAATAATTGCCTGATTAAAGTGCAAAAGCTTGTTTCTATCTCTTTATACAGAAACAAAGCAATATTTGTTAATAATGTCTTTTTCTATATTTTTTTTGATCTCAATCAACCAAACTCTCTTTACGTATCCAAAGCGTCTCAATTTCATAGCTTTGATCACATTTTTTTTATTATTTTCCATTAAGTATTCCTGTGATTGTTGTGTCACCTGTGTCAACCATTTTAAAATTCTTTTTTCTGTGAATAATAAAATATTTAAAGATATGTTTTTGACTTGCTTTTTCTGCAAAAACGCTAGCAGCCAATTCATAAAAGTAACAGTACCGTATTTCTTCCAATAAACGGAAAAAATCAGAAAAAGATTTCTGGTTCCATCTCAATGTTTTAAGGCCTTCAAGAAAAAAAAAATTGGTAGAGCTCTTGAGAACTGAGAAGATGTAAACAGTAAACAGCGATGCATATTCTCTTTTCAAATTTTCTTTTCAAATAAAAGTTAAAAGACGCTGCGGCCACAACCAATTGACATTGAATGTGGGCAAGTAGCCATACCCTAATAGCATACCAATGCGCATGTGTACTTACTTACCCATACTCCGGTTCAAATGCCCATGGTTAACAACATACTCGGATATCTATATACTCAACATCCATACCTATACCCATACCAGAAAGTTATCACTGCCAGGGTATGTTCATTCAAACCCACAGGTCGGTTATTGGTACCAGGCTGTGGATACTTACCCATACCCGACCTCATTTAAAAAAGACCAATGTGTTATGAATTTGTTGTTTATTTGCTCATTGTTTATTTGTTCCTTAGTTGGTTTCAACAAAAAAATCAAAGTCCTTTGAATAAACTCGTTTTTCAACCTTTTTACACAAAAACGTCAACAAGTAAGGAAAATGAAGTCACTCCAACAGCTTCTTGGTATTTGTGCAAGGCATTAGAGGCTCAATCCCCAAAATATATTTATTTGGAAATAATCTTTATTTCTTCCAACCTTTTGATGAAAACTTTACCGATTTTTTTCTTGCTTAACTTGGTTGTGCTAAGCAACACACTTAGTCAAACGCGTTCAAACATGTATGCCGTCCAAGTAATCACCAACAATGGAATGACTGTGATCAAACCTCAGGCAAAAGGCTGCATTTACATGGTTTTTTTTCGCTAGTATTAATAAAAATTGGAAATTTATTTATAAAAAAATTGGAAGTTTCGTTTCAAGGTATCAGTTTAGGAAGGAAAGGTTTACTTCAATGGCGCTGAAAGGCCAGCGACTTCACAAGAAATCGCAATGATTGATCAGAATGAGAAAGAGTGGGAACGTTGGCATCAAGAGTTAAATGCTGGGATGCATGAACAAATAGCCCAATCCTTCCCACCAGGATTTCCTTTCAATCAACCCAAAGAGAAGGTGATTGAGTTTGCACCAGCCAAACTTCCTGTTCTACCCTGCTTTTGTGTTATGTGTGACAGTCACGAAAGCAGTTTAAGTGTTAATTAAAGGGCACTACTATATTATAATCCTCAGTACCCTCCCTTCGCTTCCCCCCCCCAATTTTTATTTAATATTTTTTTGGGGGAGGGAGCGATATAATCCAGTAGAACCAATTAAAAATTGCTTTTATATTTATATACCGTTTGTATACATCTATGCTGAAAGAATTAATAAACTAAATTAGAATTGGTTCAACCGGCAACGAAATCTTCAACAAAACAAAAAATTAATCAGTCAATTACACAGTCGGTTATTGATCACTTCCTGCCATCGCTATGACAATTTATCAGTGCCATTCACGATAACTTTGGTTGGTTTGGTAGCGAAGCATCCCACAAGCCAATTTTCAAGCTCTTCTTCATTACCGAATGAGAAACCAGGAATTGCGTCATCCAAGGCGAAAAGCAAGTGGTACCCTAAATTTTGTATTCTTTTTAATTTAAAGAAACGCCTATTAATGGCCTCACTCTTCTTGTGTGTCCTCGACTCAACCTTGGTCTTCTTGATTTTCCTCGCCATTCTGCAAATCTGTCATGTGTCACAAATATTTTTGATTTAAATTGCCGCCAAAGATAAAAAAATACAAACCATGCAAATGTTTTAGAAAAGTCTTCAAATATTAAGCTTTTGTAATTTAGAAATAAGATGTATAACTACCACAATCAGCCGCAGCAAAGCATTAGACCACCTCAAATTCAAGTAAAAACTCTCTTAAAAGTGAATAAGTACCAAAAATGGTCCTCTTTGAAATTTAGCGATCCAACCCCAATCAAGTTGCTCAACCCATTGTTCAACCAGGCATGATGGGTAGTGGCACATCGCCTGCACTCATCAGTAGATCTCCTGTTCAGCCAGGAATTAACAGAGCACAGGTTGGACATTCTTCGCATGTTTTTTGCAGACCTATTTATCGACCTATTTTATAGCATTTTGAGCAGAGTAAATATCTTTTTCAGCCCAACTCACTAGCCCGACCGTCTTCCCAAGACAATCCCTTTAGCCCACAAACAGGCGCTGGTCTTTACCATCACATGATTCCCAGCAATCAGCAAACTTTGACCCCATTGGGTCAGCAACAACCGCTGAGTCATCAGTCTCAAACTCCTATGAGCCATCAATCGTCCCAGAATCCACTGTCTAACGCACCAGTCACTCCCGCTACTCCGCAACAACAACAGCAGCACGGTCTGCAGCCAGGCAGGCTTGGTTATATTTTTATGCTAAATAACTTGGTAGAGTGTTTAGGAAGTGTGCAACTAAACCAAGGTCCTTCTTCTGTCCAATCATCCACTTATACGGCTCAAGACCCTGGCTCTGTAGGCCCAACTAGTCATGGAATGGCTGGAGCTGCTCCGCAAACATCCTCTACTAGTCAATCATCCGCAATTCATGACACAGATCCTGTAGCAGCAGCTAGGACGCTCATTTTGAGAGATTTGAGAAAAACTATTCAAGTAAGCTTATGGTCTTTATTTTAAAAACTGTACAAAAGCTCTTTTAAGGACGTAAATTACGCAGCTGAAAAACTTGCCGATCGCAACCTGATAGCACCTCTAATGGAGAAGCGAATAATCGCACCGCAGTCAGTAAACAATCCTCTGTCTGTTAATCCTCAGTCTGTGAACCCAAGTTCCGTGCATGCTCCTAACTCAGTGAAGTCTTTGGACGAGAAATCGTCCACAACTTTGGACGACTCGAATCCCAACGATGGTTACACCATTGCAATGACCAGTTTTTTGAACATTTGCGACGACATCGAGAAAAATTTGGTTAGTTTAAAAAAAGTCTCAAAATCTTGAAATTAAATTTTTAGAATGTAGTTATGGAGATTCAGCGCCAGCAGAGCAAATTTAGCGCCATTCAATCTTCGAAGACACCATCAGATGTGCACACTTCTAGTTACTCGCAGCTTCTGCAAGGATACGTAGACTCAATGAATACGGACAAGAAAACACTCAATCGAGGCATGGAAGACATGAATAGGCTTCGAGATAAAATTAGGCAGGCAACAGCCCAGAGGGTAGGTTATTCAAATCTTTTAAGACCTACCTAAAGTATTAGGTCATTTGGAAAGTATTCTGGACGCTACTCGGTGTGGGCCCTCCTTACAAAGTGGAAAATTTTCAAAACATTTCCAACATTTGGGCTGCCAAGAGAAGAACTTTTTTAGGCCTTTTATAAACCATTTTTATGCTCGGTGTTTCAAAGAGTAATCTCAATGAGTTTCAGAAGCCAAGTGTACAGAATGAACCTATGGAAGTGGATATATTAGAGAGCATTAAGCAAGAAACCTTTCATCAATAATTTTAGGAAGTTGACTCGTCTTGAAAAATATTTGTTATTTGACATGTTTTCTCGATAAAAATTTGGTTTCTGAGGCAATTATTTAAAGCAGAACTGTATAAAGAGTTGGTGCAAAAATAACAAAAAATATATATTTTTAACTCGATGTTCTTCTCTTTCCTAATTTATTTGGAAAAAAATCAAGCAACAACAAAATCAAACAACGGTCTAATAAAATACCAAAAATTTTACAAACAATAAAAACGACTGCCATATGACTCACTACAAATTGTGACTCGCTACATCGACTCACTACACCTTTTTCCCCAAAAAACTTTTTGACTCTACTGTATTATACATCCCCCCTCCCCCAAAGGAATATATAATGTCGCCCTTAAGGGAGCTCGGGGGCTTGGAGTTGAGATGCTCAAACACCCATACCTGAGAGAAAAGTCACTCGAGAAGAAGCTCTGGATGCATGAAAATAGCATGCATGCCAGAGCTTTTTTATTCGGTAGAGCCCAGTTGACAAAGCTATTTATATAGCGAACCATAATTTTTAGCGGGTAATTGTTATATCGTGAAAACATGTTCATTCTCCAAAATGTAGCGCTGAGTAGATAACAATCCAAGAGACCATAAAGGTTGCGAACGCAGCTCCAAATCCCTCTTTTGCTATCTCCATAAATCCTCCAAATTGCTCTTCATCTTGCTGAAAATGTATAGGTTTCCTCAAAAAATTGGACACAGTGTTGTTACCTTTTGATAGTTGATGATGTAGTAGTGCCCTCCAACAGTTGAAGATATCACATAAAATAGTATGGCCAACAGACCTGTAATTAAAAAGTCTGAAGTCAAGGTATCATATCAAAAAATGCCAGAAGAACGGATTAAACCCACCTTTTAACGGTATAATTCCCCAGCAGATGCCTAAAAACAATGAGAATATCTGCCTGCCCCAATAAAGGACATCCAACAGCTCATCTTTGTCTTCCCATTTGGCGTTACTTTTCAAAGCTTTTGCAAACTGAAAGCAAAGGCTGCTTTTTCAAAAAGCTTGAATGCAAACGCCGACTTACTACTTTTTTCACTGACCAATCTTGCTCGACATTTTTTTCTGAGCTTTCTTTTGCCATCCGACCTGATAAAATATCAATAGTAAGAGTGTCTTTTATTTTTAAAACAAAAACTCAACAAACGCAAATTTTGATATAAATTAAGTTGATCTATAACTTTGTATGCAGAATGCCAAACTAATCTTGTGCTATAATTTTTTGAACCAAAAACTTGATATTTAATACATACAGGATGAACCAAAAATGTGGACACTTTAAAAAAATCGGCCAGCCATTCTTTGTTGCGGTCCATTTCAGAATTTTGGTGCCCTAAGACAGGGAACTTTCCGGCTTTTCAAATGGTTTGGTAAACGCGTGTCGTAAGCGACATCTTTGTGTCTCAAACAGCAGCAAATGTACAAGCGAATAATAAATAAATGATAAATTTCTGAAGTGTGCTTCATCGTAAATTATAGCAGAAAAATTATATTTATTTTTCAAGTCCCCTCTGAGTGGGGTCAACTGTAGAGGGAGGTCAATTAATAGAGATTATGTGGTACTTTATAAAAGTAATATATTTTGAAAACCCAGTTTATACATGCGAAAGCTGAATACAAAATATACTGGTGCATAGAAGAGGAAAAGCGAACGGCTTCTATTCAATGAATAAGTATATAAATGTAAAAATTTGGACAGTTGGGATGCTGGAAAATTTTCTATCCGCCAAGTATTTGTTTAACGCTTAGCAATTCCTGTTTCACTTGCTTACATTCGGCCTTACAATGAGCAAGAACGAAGAAGATTTCCTTCTGGCGTGAAAACCCAAAGCATTTCCCCTGCAATGCACATAAACAATGACTTTTGCAGCCAGCCATTTTTGACGAAGTTGTAGGTGTAGTAGGCGTTGTTGGTGTAGTTGGAGTTGTGGGTGTCGTGGGGGTAGTAGGTGTAGTGGATGTGGTTGTTGTCGTCGGAGTTGTTGGTGTAGTTGGAGTAGTGGGTGTAGTTTGGGTAGTGGGTGTAGTTGGTGTCGTCGTCGGAGTAGTAATTTCTAAAAATAAAATAGTCGATTAGCCTGACTTTGCACGCCTCGTAACACAAAGTAACCGTGTAAATACGTGTTTTAGAAATGAAAATTTTTCATACCTTTTTCTTCTGATGAGGAACAATTAGCTCTTTCCATTAATAATTGGAAGATTAAGAAAGTGGTTAGCAGCATTAAAACCCTTTGATTGATCATTACTGAGCAGTAAACTATGGCTAAAGTATCTTATATCGCGTGTTCCCAAAAGGGTTTTTTGACAACTTTTTCGAGCTTCCCCAAAATTTGAATATAGTTTTGCTAACTGGAGCCTACCGCACAAAGAAACTCTGGTGTGCATCATTTTTTTATGCATCCAGAGTCACTTCTAAATGATTTGTGTCTAAGGCACGTGTGTGTGCGCATCTCAACTCCTAGCCCCCTTCGCCCTCGAAGAGGCTTGAGAGTTAGAGATTCAAACAGATTTACCTTAGACATGATTCCGAACAATACTCTTGATCAAAAATGCATAGAAAGACTCTTTTTGACCTTTTGTTAAATTCTTAAAACACCCTTTTGGGAACATACAAGATAAGATACTCCCGCCCTAAACTATAGCAGACCTCAGGTAGCCTTAAAATAAGTCTTTAAACTGTAATATTTTTGCTAGCATTTTCAAGAAATTATTTCAAAAAGTGTGGCAAACTAGCCACTCCTCGCTAAACCTATATATTGCGGTACACACCTCAAGAGCCATACGGTGTATTACTATATAGCAACAATAAACAATAATCGATGTAACAGTGCAATATTTTTGGTCAGAATCTGGACCGATACATAGTTTTGAGCCATACTATTTAATGATCGCAGCAGTCACAAGTTTTAATAAGTGTTTCAAAACTAAACGATTTTCCAGAAAATACTTAATGTTGAATTTTTGTCAATGGCTTTTCAAATATAAAATGCAGGGGGCGGAGATGATTAAAGAGCAGAGTATAATTACAGTAAAAAAAACCAATTGGAAGGATACTAGCCCGTCTGTTTTAAATTAAAAAAAAATGAATGAAAAGTTTCATATAAGCATTTTCCTTTAAATGGTAAAAGAATAAGTTTTCTTTCGTTAGAAATAGAAAGCCCATCATTTTTCTATTTATTTAACTGTTATAGCAAAAGGTCTAACTGAAGTGCTCATGCATAAGGTAGGATTGCAGAAATTTTTAAATTTTGCCTTAAAAACTAAACTTAATAGAAGAAACTTTAAAGAAGTGCTTATTTTAGCTGAGCAATAGGTTTGAAAAAGATTTATCCTCTCCCAGACAATATTTCAGTTATTTTTTCGAGTAACCAGTTTTATGTGTCTTGTAGAAAATTTCTTCAGCTATCTAATGATGTCAAAATTGCAAAATTTTTGCATTTTTCTTGTTGTAGGGCTGTATTTTCAAAAATGGAATTGAATTTTGGTGTGTTCCAGCATAAGATTATGCTAACTGAATTTAATTAAGTGCAAATTGAAAGCTTTTTTATAGAAATTTATTGATCATCATTTCCATATACAAACATATAGAGATAGATATCACACTCGGCTTTGTGAAAACTATGACTTGCAGTTTAATTGGGCGAAAATGCTTTATTTCTATGGCTAGATCTCCTCTCATTCAATGCAACACTTGAATTTTTCAGACCTTAAATAAGGACTTAAAATCTTCTCTATAAATTTGGAAACAAACCCATTTCAATGTTGAAGTTGTCCATATCCTTGAGCAAAGTAATAGCACACAAGATGAAAGCTACTCCACTCACCAACAACAAAATATTAGGCATGTAAAATGAGTGAAGCAGTGAGTAATAGTGAGCGCTCGGAGAATCATCGTTTCCCCTTATCCAATCGGAAATCAGGCCTATCACATATGGACCTGAAGCATCCCCAAACAAGTGGGAGATCATGATCAGCCATGAGTTGGCTATGCTTCTTCTTCGAGGCACTATTATGTACTCAAAAGGATTTGTAGTTTTAAGCAGACTTGATAATAAAAAAAATTTTACTACCATTAGCATATCTACGTTAATAGCCCAGTTGAGACACAAGAATAAGATGGCCCAGAATATTGAGATCTGAAACAAATTTTAGTTTTTCATCTAAAGGCCTGTCTACAATGGTGGCGTTAGGCTGCAGCGATTTGGTGTCTACAATATACAACCAAACGCCACAGCCAAACGCTAAAGCCACAGAGTGTCTACAATGAGGAAAAAATACAGCTAAATTGCTACAGCTTAACGTCACCATTGTAGACAGGTCTTAATACCTTATTCTTCGCCCTCGTCTGTGTGACCCCACGAGTTTAGCTTTTTTCTCTATAATTTTGTTATTTTTTATAATTATATTTTATTATAATCATAAGTTTTATATATTTTTTGATTTCAAATGATTTGAAAATGCTTAGAAATAGATTTTAAGTAACTTAAAAAAAAAATCAGTTTGGGGTACCAAACTGATTTTTTCAAGAACTTGTGCAAGCGCGCATAGAGTCAAAATTTCTCAAACATATTCCGAAAATTCGTCTAGATGCTTAATGTAAGTTTTTACTTAGAATATTTATTAATAGAAGAAGCGTTATACAAAGATACCCAAGCCAAAAGCAGACTGCTGTGCAACAAGTGAAGTCCGGCAAAGAGCAGAGGCATCGCCAAAAAAGAGCCTATAGCTGAAATCAACGGGTCTGCTCGTGGTGTTTTGAACTTTCTAAAACAAAGTTTTCCGTCTTTCCATGCCTTAAATAAATCAAAATGCATTTCGAATTAGTAAATTAAATTTAAAAAATTGCCTGTGAAAGCACAGTGCCAGCAGAAACACCAACAACCCCAGCAGCGCAGGTAATAGCACCAAAAGTTAGGGCGATGCTGTAATGAAAAAATGTTTCAAGAGCTATACAAATTTAAACAAAATATAAAAAAGACCTTTCTTTCTGACTGCTCTGCAGCAAGTTAGTGTCATTGAGGTCTGACTTCATGGCTATAGCGTGCTGCACTGCAGTGGGTGCCCACCACGCAAGAGTACCACTGAAAATAGTTAAGAAAAGTAAAACCATCATACACGGTCCACTCTCGGTAATCCCACTCCTCTTAGAACCGAGTTGTAGGGGTGCATCGGCGGGTCGATTTCTTTTACAAGGTTTATAGAAAGACCTTTTTTCTAACTTTTTACAACAACGTTGACTTTATTTCTTTTTTCTTTATACACTTCTAGATTTAACCGTTACTTACGTCACGAAGACAACTGCTGTGTATCCCACAACTGACCACAAATAGGTTTTTCTAAAAGAATATTTTTTACATACAGAATAGAGGTCTAAAACAGTCTTACATAGCAGACAAATACTTTATGTCCTCCATGTAAGTAGATTTTTTCTCATTTAAATTACTTGTAGCACCCTTGGTTATTGTTTTCTCAGCTTGACCTCTCTCGGGTTCTTCCACAAATATAAGAATGGCTATAACAGAGAGTACTCCAAGCACTGGGGTGACTCTTAAACCCCATTTCCATGAGCCAAGCAGGGAAGACACATATGAACCAGTCATAAAGCCTAGCCCACTAAAAATTAGTATTAAAAAGAAGTTTCTTTGAAAAAGAAGAGTTAAAAATACCTGCCCACAGGTATAGCAAAATAGAAAAACATGAGCACCCGACTTCTCAACGTGGCAATAAAGAAGTCAGCTATAAGAGTTGGAGCAATAATGGAGTAGGATGCCTCTCCAATGCCCACCACTCCTCTGAGCAGCACAAACAGCCAGAAATGGTGTTGGGGAACAAATGTAGAGGCAAAAACAGCTCCCACCCAAATGCTTAAACCATATATCATAAGCATTTTACGATTGTAACGATCTCCAAGAAAGCCACAAAGAGGAGCAAAAACCATGAAAAAAACAATAAAGATTGTTTGAAGCAGGCCTGAAACAAAAAAAAAATTGTGTGATTCTTTCCTTTGTGGAAATACTCTCACCAGCCATAGCATCATTAATTGAAAAGTACTTCTGGATGTCTGTCAGCACCCCTAAAATTAGAAAATAACTAATAAGGAAGAAAAATGGAAAACAAGCATAACTTTTGTGTAGCAAGTTCTACGTTCAAGAAAAATTGTAAAAAATTTCAACACTCAGTTCACAGGCATATTTTATAGCAAGATTGAACTTCTCATGCGTTTAGATACTTAGAAATTACAAAAATTCATATATATACTGTTTACTTTAAGAGTATTGTTTATTTTAAGAAGCAGTGTTTTTCATTAAACAGTGCGAAAAACAACTTTTTTTTCTGTGTTTAACGTATGAGGATTACTTACCGGATGTCTAACCACATTTGTGAACAAAATTAGATTTTGGTTATGCAATACCCTACTAGAGTCGGCTTTTATTCTCTATAAGGTATAGAAACACTTCAAATATATACTTTTTTAATTAAAAGGAGGTACGAAAAACAAACAACTAAAAGTCAATAAAAATTGTATGTATCAAAAAAGATTAGTGAGGAAATCTTTGTGCCAGCAGATACCAACCTGCAATGGTGTATCTGTCCATGTAGTTCAGAAGGTTGACCACAAATAGGATTAAAATGCACGTGAATCCTGTCCTATCCAACCTCGTAGTGCTCTTTCTGAACACATATATTAAAGTCAAATGAATAAGGCAAAGAAACCTAGTAGGAGTGCTGATTCTAGAAATTTTTCTCAATCCTTCTGCCTGTTGCTGCTGAAGAGAAACTTCATCAAATTCAAAGCCATCATTGGACTGATAGCCCATTTCACTCAGTCGAAACTTCCAAAAAAAAGCAGAAATTAAAGAAACAAATTCATTTAGCTCAATTTATACAAAAACGCCGAATAAAGAATGAATAAAGATAAGAAAAAAAGTAGCTAAATGACTCTATTGAATAAAAATTACTTAAGATCAAATTGAAAGAGGCAACAATTAATATAGCACATGAATAATTGGAGAAAAAGAGGAGAAAACAGGAGAGAATGGTAGAGCACTTGCCAAATGTACTGAAAAATGAGAAAAGGAGCAGAGAAAAAATTTTGTTGTGGAGATTTGCACACAGGACATTAACAGGTGAAATTAAAGGAAGTGTAAAAGAGGATGAAGAGAGAAATTAAAATAGAGCACATGCGCTGAGAACTGATAGAATGGGTCAGAGGAATAGTTTTGTGAAAATTATTCCCAGTGATTCATATGTCTGCTTCTCTTTTGCTATACTACTATCTAAAAATGAGGTGTGAAAGCATATCTTTTGAAAAAAATTCTTTACTTTAAATGATTTTTACACTTGGTAACAGCTGTAACTTTGCTACTTTTCTACTTACACATCCTCCACCTCCTCCCTCTAAACTGTTCGCTTCGTTGCTCGAGGTAAAACAGGCTTTCGGAGTGTTTTTCATACCTTAAATGCTACCTTTTGCATACAGCCAAGCTTTAGGCTTAAGACAGACCAACACACATTAGCTGTGAACTAGCGCGTGCTCTGTTTGAAATATGAGAGTGTAAGAAGATGATGGTTTTGCTGGATTGCAGTGGAATATCCTGTAGTAGTTTTTGTACAACTTTAACAATTTTACTTTTTTTACCTTAGAAAATTAAAAAATGTTTTAATTTTTTGCTAGATATGTTTTGATCTTTAGTAGCCTTCTCTATTGTGCTGATTTTCAGCTTCCGATTAATTTTAAAAAATGGAACTAAGTACACTCAATGACTGGTCATTGTAAGGCCGGTTTTCAGAAGCAGTTTATTTCAAAGATGGTTCTGGGTAATTAAAACTAGAACCCTGAGGCCAATCCTATGGGGCTGCACACCTATTGAGAGCTGAATGTATTTGACAGGCTAAAAATCGTCAAACTTTATGTCAAAAGCAGAAGCTTTATCTCGTAGTCTTTAAAATAGATCTGAAAAAAGTCTTTAAATAACAAAATGGTATGTATGACACATTTAGTGTCGTGTTTCTCTATGAAAATGGTTGTCGCAAAAGAGCACTAGAAAACCGTCTGGTATTAGAATTAGGGTTGTTGGCTTGGCCAGCCGATTTCGGTTTTTTAGACCGAAAAGCATGTCAACCAACCGACAACCCTTAAATAGATAAAAAAAAATTCTAGTAGAATTACAAATTGATTATAACTCCCAACACTGTTGGTCAAGAAACCGTCAATCGAGCAAGAATTGGACTAGCCAAACTCGATTGAGGGAACTTGCCCATAAGTGGCAGTTGAAAAAAGTAAATTGAAGAGATTTAATATTTTTGCAGCAGCCAATATGTTCTTTTACTAACTTGATCAAAATATTTAGAAGACCAAATCTTGAGAGCAACACAGGCCATAAAAGAGCCGCCTATGCTTCTTAAAGTCTGTATTTTGGGCTGTACAATTCTTTTGAATTATGTATGAAGTTAATGGGGCCGATCCATAAAGACGAGAGAACCCCTCATCTTGCTCCTCAATATTATTGCTTCATTCTCGCACATTATGGAATTAATTCTTTGTATTGTGGGATGTCGGCATGCTTTTCAAACTTATTATTAATATTGTAGTAAATGTATACAGTAATGCTGAAATTTGACGTTTAACTTTGGTCGAGCAGGAGAAAATGAGACTAGAAAATCAAAATTATAAAGAGTAGGACAACAAATACCGGCTCAACGGCACTAAATTATTACCTGTGCCCGCCTGGGCAATTTAAGAGCCTGTATATTCCTGACCTAGAGGTCACGCGACATTTGCGCCCCCACACTTGCGCCTAAAAATCTTTAAACCAGCTAAAGAGTAGTTAAACCACTTGGAGTTTAGGCAAACCATATAGTTTACCTGGTGGTTTACCTACCCTCCAAGTGGTTTAGTCATTCTCTAATCCTTTTTTCTTGATACTGACGTTTTGAGAACTATCAGATTGTTTTTAAAATGCCTTTCGTAACCTTTGACACGCAAAAAAAAGAGTAGACAAGCGAGACAAAAGAGCGGGGTCAAAACCGGTTGATCACTGCCAGCAAAAGCAATTTCTCTGCCAGCCACCTTCCTTTTCTCTTCTCTTTCTATTCACCTTCAATCGATAAATAATAGCCTTTTCCATCCACCACATTTAACTTTTCTCATCTAAATTGGCCACAAGACTGTGTGTTTGCTACAAAGTTGTAAATGGACTTTTTCGGACAGGTTCGACAGGGCATCGCCAAAGCGGTGCATAAGGCAGCTGCAGACCTACCTATTTTCCACGAATTTCCTGAGTGCTCTATTTTGAATAGCACTGATAAGTTATCTATCAAATTGACCAATGAACATACGTAAGTTGGAAATTTGGGTGGAATTGAGATGAAAAGGTTTTGAATTAAAGCTATCAGGAGGAAATTACCTAAAGGGGAATTGATTGAGGTGGATATTTTTAATGTTACTAAAAAAAGTTTTAGTCAAAGTCCAGCTTGGAGACCTCAAGTAGCGGACCAGCTGATCTATTCTATCAGAAATGAGGACAATCGCAAACAAACAATTGTCAATGGACACTTTCATGCAGTCGGTAATGACCAAGGAATTATGTTGAAGAATATGGCTGGAAAGCCCATTATGATGGTGGGATTGCCCAATCATTCTGCTAATTCAATTGGAAAATTGCTGCATCCCTCGTCTGCTACTATGTACAAAGTGGGATTTGTTAAAAGATTTTTTAATAAAAACAAAAAGTAAGTTTAGATTATTACAACGCCCAACAGCATGAACTACACTGTCATTAGAAGCCCTTCAAATGAGCCTGTGTTGAGAATAGAGCCGGTAAATTTTTTATGTCTGCATTCAAATATAGTGCCAATGGTTTTTTCGCGTTTACTGTACGTTTCATGTGCTCAAATGTCGAAATAAGTGGTTAGGACGGGCATTCGGACGAAACCCAATGCATTTTAGGCCATAGGACTAACCTATGTTTTAGCCTTAACCGCCACTTATACACCTCTCCCGCATAGCATTATTTCTGGAAAAAGATGAGAATGCAATCGCATAAATGTGTGAACAAACAATGATGCCATTATAGGTATTCATTTCCCTGTATCCTATTGGAAAAGCCATTGGTCTGCTAGCCACAAATTGTGTATACTGGATAAAACGAGTAGACGGCACAATAATTGGCTATGTTCGACCTAAACTGGTTGTCAAAGGAGCTACACTAATCGTCAAATTTACGTAAGAAACAATAAAATGCCTAACAACTTCTTTTTAAGCTCAAAATCTCTTTTAGATCCACCCAAAAAGACATCCAACTAAGAGCTGTGGTGCTTGGAATATCTGTGCTACTAATGATCAGCCAAGTCCACCCACAAATTAAGCATCGTCTAGAGGAATCAATGAGATTGGCTCAGATAAAATAATGCTGTTTGCACATGTGCCAAAGTTGTATGCCAACCAAATTTTCAAAGCATAAATTTTTTTATTCAGATCAAAAAGCACAAAAAAGCTAAAGCAACTTGTCTTGCTACTAAAATTTCTATAAATTCACAGAAATGTCTGTATCAGAGCCTTTGAAAGTTTTAGTGAAATTCTACTTATACCATTTAACGTAATCTTACACCATTTTTACACGATAGTTCGCGAAATTTTTTTGAGGGACCTAAAACAAATTCCTCCTGTCGCGAGCGGCCACGGCCAACCGCACATGAAGTTGATGAAAAATGGGGAATGAATAGGATTTTTCACCCCACTCCCTTTGGATCCGCAGGGAAGTACCTTAACTGAAAGGTCACCAAATCCGAATCTGGGAAGTTGATGAAAGCTAGTGATTTTCAATTGCCATGATTCGCAACACCGCCATTGATAGAGAACGCCAAAATATAGATAAAAGTTCATTGAACACTACTTATGGATCAAAACCTGTGAATCAAAAGACCTAGCAACGATAACTGACTGGGGCATTTGTTCCGTAGCCATTGCGAGCACTGTCCTAATGGCTCCCCTCATGAATTTTAGTTTTTATTTTATTTATTAAAAAATATTAAATCAAATTATGATTAATTAGAAAGGACACTGATAATTTTCAAGGAAATTTGACAACAAAATAAGTGACTAGAAAAAATAGTTGGAGGTCACAAAAGAATTGTCATCCAGAAAGCAAAACAACAAAATTTGATTCTTTTTTTTCAGCTTAAGAGCGGATAAATTTTTTAGGCTTTTTTAGTTGAAGAAATTCATGTGGATCAGCTTTTTGAGTTTGATCTCCACTCTTCTCAGGCAAATCCACTCCAAACTCATTTGCTGGTTTGTATGTGCCTCTGTTGGGGTTGGGGTCTTGGTGATTGGCTTTAGAGTCGCCGTTTTGCTTTCCTTTTAGCCTTTTGAGTTGTAAGAGAAGGGTTATAACCAGCAGGGCGATCAGCACAAGCACTAGCAAGGCAAAAGAGATTATAAATACTGGCAAGAATATGGTTAATGTGTTGAGAAGTCGGTTCACACTGCCAGATATGTCCACCAACAAGTTGTCAATGCTGAACAGAATCTGAACAGGCTCTTTTTAATAAGGTGCTGATTTCTGAAGAAATTTTGACTAGTGTGGGACTCAAACCAAAAACCTTTTTTCAATAATGGGTACTTTTATTCAAATATCAAAATTATACGAAAAAAAAACTTAGTGCCCTTTTAAAGTTATAACTAGAGATGATGGGTTTGTGGGGTTGCGGAGTGGGACAACGCGTGGGACCTCGTCCCTTCATCATCTCTAGAGAGTGTTAGGTGTTAGGTGAATGGGTCGATGAGGGTCTTTGAGTCCCGCGGGTGTATGTCATACCGATGACTGATGATAAAGACTATCATCAGAATTAATTAAAAGGAGTAAAAAATTAACAGAAGACCCACCCTATCCAGTGACATTTCACTTTGATCAATCAGTCGGCAGATCTATTTCCACAACATCATCTACTTTCTCAAGCAGAATGTCAATTTACTAAAGCCTTGTATTACAAAATAAATTAAAAAAAAAACACATAGTATTTTCAAAAGCATTGGTAAATCCAATTCGAATCAGTCTTCACTACTAGTAATCCTTATATATACAATTTTAATAAGCAGTTTAATAATATAAGCTAAATTTCTCATTCTTCAAAATAACATATTTGCTTGAGCACCTCAGTCTTTTCCATTGCAACAAAAAGCAAGTGGACAGCAGTGCCACCAATAAGTTTACAAATAAAAAAACTAAAAGAAGCAGCATAGTGATGCAGTGATTCAAATGGGTTGACAACTGGTGAAATACAGCTAGGTGAAAGTGAAGAGCTTGCAGTTGCTGAAAGACTGTCAAAACTTGGTTTATTGGCGATTTTCTAAAAAAAAAACTTACATATTCCATAGAGCTGTTACTGAAACTCGTAATGTGGTCCTGCATGTCGGCCATATTTTGCTTCTTGTTTTAAAGACAATTGTTCCCAATTCCTCCAGCAAATGAGTACAAGCGCTATGGCCAGAATTAAACAGATGGTTGAGATAAGCAAAACCAAATCAACCAGCAGCTCAATCACTTGTTTTTCTAGCAAAATGTTGGTACTTTCTAGCTCGTAGTTGAGCTGGGCAAGACCCTAGGTTCAATTTAATGCATCTACTGTCAGAGAAACATAAAATTTATTAGTAAAATAACCTGTGAGACTTCTGTAGACAAATTCAAGTAAATAACAGGCACTTGAAGACCACCCAGAGGGTTCATGACATATTGTATAAATAGATAGACAAACCGCTAAAAAAGTCTCTCCAATAAAAGCAGGAATAATTTATAAAACACATAATGTGATCGGAATTCAAAACAGCAATAAAGCAAAAGGATAAAGAAGAAATTAACAATAAATTGTCTGCATTTTGTGTGTCAAAACCTTTGCTCCCTACTCTGTACGGGGCAGAGGTAGACAGCTTGTTTATGCACGTTCTATCATTTTTTTGAGTGGACAAGGCCAAATGAGCGTCTGTGTGCATGTATATCTGTGCAGCGTTGAAAATTAGCAAAACTGCCATGTCCGGTAGAGAAAAAGATTATTTAAAAGAATTTTTCAAAAGCAGGGTGTGAACGCTTCAAAATGTTACATGTCATAAAGAATAAATGAAACAAAAATTATCAAATTATTTATTACAATTAAAAAAGCATATTTTTGCCTCACCCTGTGTAAAAAAAAATGAGACCATCTCTACAACAAAAAATAGGAATTTCTTGGAATTAATAAGCAATAAATTGGCTTTTGTGTTTTTTGTTGTTGAGAGAATGACTCAAAAGAGTGCAATAAAGGCTTGTTTTTAGAAAGATCTTTCGCTGCTTTTTCACAGCGCTTGTTGTTCATGATTCTTAGATGTAAAATGACAAGAAAAAATTCAAAAATACAGGAGTTCTTCGCTATCGATCACAACATCTATGTGCACACGCATTTTTGTGAGAGTAGCTTTTTGAGAGGAAGCCAATTATTTGTACACTTTTTTAACTTCTATTAGAGCCAGTGGAAGTGAATGAAATTGATAAGAATAAAAAGAGAAGTTTGTGACAATGAAAGTTTGGACTGTTTCTTATGTCGTTTTTCTAATTTATATACAGTCAAACCTCGTTAAACTGGCACCCCTAATTCAAAAAAATGTGTTTGTGGCATTGTGTTTTTGACCTATGTTTTGCTGGTGTCTTCTGGGCATGTTATATACCAAAACGTAGCCTAGAATCTAAGCTAAATTTTGGTATATAACATGCCCAGAAGATACCAGCAAAACATAGGTCAAAAACATAATGCCACAAACACATTTTTTTGAATTAGGAGTGCCAGTTTAACGAGGTTCGACTGTAGAATGCAAGTCTTTATTATTAAAAAATTTATTTGCGGCATATTTTACATGATCGCTAAATGGGTGTAAATTTCAGGAATTTTTGGTTAAAAGGTAGTTTTGTTAAGAAACAAAGGTGTCTACACTGCTTTGACCCTAAGATGGACATCTTGTTGCTGTTTAGATATGCAGCGGTGATTAGCAGGTGCATTGTCTGCTTCACTTTGAAGAGTGGATTTGTATTTGTAGGTTTGAAAGGCTTTGTGAAAACCCATGGCAGCAAAATGGAGCAAGGCTAGAAAGATTGCAATAGTTGCACAAAGCAGTCCAATATATAGCAGTACAAGTGGAATGGATGAACTTTTTTCACGGGAAAAAACCTAAA
Organism: Subanguina moxae; assembly: GCA_000981365.1. NCBI lineage: Eukaryota > Metazoa > Nematoda > Chromadorea > Rhabditida > Anguinidae > Subanguina > Subanguina moxae. The sequence continues at coordinate 4,959 of BBSZ01000009.1, read as the reverse complement.
TTAAATACGGCTCAAATTGAAATGTCCAGTCAAGTTTTGAAAAACTGATTATCTCAACCATCTTCAATGACCTTTTCCAATTTCTTTTCATCATGTAGCCCTGTATCTCCTCTTTCCAACAAAATATCAACTGACTCAATGTTGTTTAAAAATGTCTTTGAATGAAGCATAGGGTATTTCTCTTCAAACACCTTAATCTCCGGCTTTTTTAATGGCATCGAATCAGTCCATATTACATTGGGAAGAGGAGACGCAGGGCTATATGATCAAAAAATAAACAAAAAAAATTCATTAAAAACTGATGAGAGAATCAAGTTTATAAAATTTTGGCAGGCTATACCAGTAATTTGACGGGGTAAATTACAGCCAGTAGTATACAGTGTATACTATACAGGGTCGAGTTAAAAAACGGTTTTATATTCAGCCTGTATAAAGAAGTTTACATAAACTTACTATAATTTTGTTGACTTCAGTTCCAATGCTTGATAAATGGTTGTTAAATGCACTGAGTGTGGTGGCTGCTTGGTCTCCCACTTTCTTAATGTTGTCACTGGCCTACGGAAATATGTGTTTTTCAAGATTTATTGTACTGCAGTGAAAGTTTTTGGAGGTTAAAAAGACTCCAAAGTAAAATAAAATTCCAGGTGTAAAATGTAATTTCTTTCTATTTTTGGACAGAAAAGTAGGGGCATAAAGTTTGGAAGCCATTCTCACCACATGTGTCATCTCATTTATGTTTGAGGCCACCAGATGCACTCTGTCTATGACTGTATCAATGGAGTGAGTCTTTGCAAGCGCATCATTGGTTGGGCTAAGCTGTGGTGAAGCTAGAGGTCCACTAACGGCTTGTTGTAGGTAGTAGGGGTTGGAAGGTGGAATAAGGGTGTTCATTCGAAAACCCAATTATCCTAGTAATTTCATTAGAATTGAGAACGAAATTATGTTCTTTTGCTAATAAAGTCGAATAATTGTTTGAGCAAGCTATTAGACTGAACAATGTTCAATGGGGATAGTGACACCATGGCTCTCTGACCACTGTTATTGTTGTCTCAGTGGTCAAATAGAGGAAAGGAGCTGAGTTGTAAAATCGATTGATTTGTTTGTTTTGCAGCAGCCGAGGCAAGAACAATTAGACAAAAGTCAATACAGATGTTTGGTAAGTGGTTCACCACTACTACTATTATCTATGACAAATTTAAAAAATCGATAATCCGAGTCTAAATGCTCTTATAGCTAGAACGTCTTATATCGAGAGGGTTGGCACTGAGTCTAAGTGCTCTTATTGATAAGTGTTTCATCTTTTTTCAGTTATTGTTTTGGTGACTAATTGAAGACTAATTGTAGAATTTGGTTATAAACGGCCATAAAACATTTGTAAAAAGGCTAAAACTCTTCTAAATTATCAACTCTAGTTTTGCTTAGCATATGCGAAAAAAATTTTATACCCTATTTCCGTTAAAAAATAAACCGGAACTCAGACTTTTTTTACTTCCCACCTCCATTGTGACTTGGTCCTTAAGCCAGTGTTCTCAATATCTGGCTCCACAAGCTGGAAAAAGCTAATTGGGTTTCTACGACCCCAAATTGGTTTACTTAAAACGGCATAAGCTTAGGCTTAAGCTTCAAAACAGGTATTATTACTGCTAAGGGTACACTTTATTTAGAAATAAAATATTTTCACATAGATATAGCAAAAATTTATTTGTTCTGGGGAAACCGAATAGTTTTGGTCAGCTTGTTATCGGAAATGCGACAAAGAGTGATCCACTCGCCCATTTTGGCTGCACAACCCACATTTGTGGACCACCAACAAGGCCAGCAACCACCAGAACGGCGTCTTCTCAGCACCCAGTCTGCATTCTTGTAATCTGGATTAGGTTCTCTCCTAGAAGTTCTGGAAAAACTCTCAAACATTTCTTGGCTCAAACAGTTCCTCTTTGTCACATTTGGAGCTAATGCTAGATTTTTTTCATCCATTCCTGTCACGATTATCTCGTATTGGCAGATGTCGCTTCGACTGTTGAAGTGCTGCAAATAGGCATTTAAGATTTTGAGAAAGAATTTTGTTCTTCTTTTTTCAGTCCGACTAATGGTTGACTTGTGATTAGTTGAAATCTTTTGGACAAAACTTTTCTAAGCTTCAACTACCTCAAGCAACTTTGCAACCACCACATCCGGCTTCTCCACAAATCCATAGCCATTGAGCTTCAGCCTTTTGGGATTGTTCAAACAGCTATTCTCATACTCCAGCCACTTCACCATATCATCAGTGCACAATAGGGATAGTGGGCAGCTAAGTGTGGCCACCTCCTCCGACTTCCAAGCACACTCCAATATTTTCTGGTCGAACAAGTCAACAATTCTGGTCCTGCCAGTGTAGTCCGCTGAGTTCCTGCCTCTTTTTAAGCCTGGCACCAGCTCAGTGGTTAAATTCCAATAGGCAAAAAAATCAGGAATATTCGACTGCCGGGTCTCAATCAGTTGCATGTGTTTTCTCTGCAAAGCAATATTTTCAATAAAAATTCATTTTTCAATTATCAAAGCCAAGTTTTTCTGTTCTCCTTTGCAAGATAAAGAGTACTTAAACAGGGTTGTCGGTTCGGCTACCCTTTTTCGGGTAATTGTAACTAAAACCCGGTCTTTTTTTAGGTTTCAATATTGAATTTGCTTGGTCTTTCAGCACATGGTGACTTGACACACCCTAGTTGAATGTATAGAAAACCTACATTGATCTCGGAAACAGACATCTCAGCGCCACAAGCAGCCTTTTTAGACACGAAAGTGTTCTCCACAATGATGTTTTGGTGTTGTTTGGCTTTGAGAAATTGTTTCATGCTTGCAAAAACCTTCCTTTGCTTCTTATCTTTGGAATACTGCACTATAATCCGCCCATTTCTGGCAACTAGCACGGCGTACATGGACCGATGAATGGACTCTCTGACTGGGTTATTTTTGATTAGGGAATTAAACTGGTGGCTCACTAGCTGCAGTACATCCGTCTCGTTTTTGGTCAGATAGGCAAAGGCTTGTGCAAGAACTTCGGAAGCCAAATTTACGCGAGGCAGCGCTCTATTTTGAGGAGTCCTTGGCGTCCCTCAAAATTAGATTTGTAAATAGATTAAGATTTAACTGAAAGGTATCAAAAGAACTAACTTTAGACTCTTTAAATATCTTTTCTATAATTTGACTTTTTAGCAAGGTCGAAACATGATTTTAGTGATCCTTCTGAGGACTGACTTATACAATTAGTTAATTGAGGACCCTAACATAGAATTGGGAAGGTTTTTGCTTTGGTCCCCTGTTTTGGTCCCCAAAATTTCTGAAAAATCTTCACGAAGTATGCTAGGTCCAAACTTGAGAGAATCAAATTCGACTGTGAGAGTCATTACAGTTTGATGACAAACATATTTGGTGCTATTCTAGAGCATTTCTCGTTTGTAAAATCAATTTTTTGTTGATCTTACAAACTAATCCATTGACTTATAAAAATCACCAAAAATATTATAAAATTAATTATTGTTTGGCTAAAAAATGTGTATGTGTAACAATTAAGAATGGCTCTTTTAGAGTTTTGTAAAAGGGCAAAAAGTCTTACTTATTCTTTTTTGGACAGGTGCAGTGCCGCAGATTTTGCCACTTCGGAGAACACAAACCATTTCGAGAGAATGCTTGAATCCAGTTGAAGTTGGAGGAGAAATACAATTGTTTGAGCAACCACAATTTTTTACAACAAATTTATCAAATCAAAGATTATTCACGTCCTGTATATCACTGCTGCCACACCCCTTCTTTAATTACCAAACTTATAAGATAAATCAAATAAAGGGATAACCATATCAATTGTAATGCATAATGCAGTCAAACACAGCACTTTAATGCCCATCCATCACAGCACATCAAATGCCTGTTTTTCTAAGAGTCTTTAGGTAGCATATAAATGCTAAAATTTCTGTAAGTTTGTCGTATTGCTTCTTTATTTTGAGGCTTCCCAGCAGTCAAAATGTCCTCAGAAATCCAAATCTGATTAAAAATTTTTATACAAAAACTTTGCATTTGGCTTCATCTCAAACTGGCCCCCTCCAATTTGAATGCATTAGTGGTTATGAAATTATTTTTGAATTGAAATCGCGCAATATTTAGAGCTTCTGCGGGTGTCTACGCAAGTCTGGATAGAACATATGTATTTGTCGAACATATTTGTCGAAATTTGTTTCTATTTCGTTTTTTTTTAAGCTTTATGCTGATATTTTTGTGAGAGTCTCGTTTTCTACGGGATTTTCAAGTAGCAATTGCGTCGGTTTTATTTATTTCAAGACTGATATAAATAACGCAATACTTTGGTAAAGAATTAATTTTTTCAAGAATCGACACAAATCACTCTAGCAATTCTACTTATGAATGCGGAATTGGTGCCTTTGTTTTATAATCTTTTACGTTCTTATAGACTTTTTTTGCAGCTGTAAAATTTTCGTGCAAACCTCAAGCAATTTAAACGCTAGAAATGGAAATCACGGAAGAACTGAAGAAATTGTCGCTTAACAAGGACAAGGTAACCTTTCTTTTTTCGGTTCTAAATTTATAGCTAAATTTGTAGGCGTCGGTGTTCACCCCAGCAACGGATTTCAAGTATATGGAGAAGGGTGTCTGTTCCATGTTCATGATCAAAGTAGAGCCTGGTAGGAAGGCATACCGCTACGACGTAGATATCGTGAATGTGACTCGAGGAAAAAGTTTGGCAAAGGGGGCTGATGAGTAAGTCATCTTTTGGTCCTTTTCATTTGTAATTATTTATTTCATAGTGGTCAGCGTGCTCTGAACAGAAATATTTGCTATGAGCTCCTGACTGCGGCTTACGGCAAAACAGAAGGGCTTGGAATGGAGGCTGGTGGCGAAGTCATTTATGATTGCAAGACCACGATGTTCACTTCCAAGCGAATCAGTTTGGAAGATGTAGGAGAT
>BBSZ01000008.1:23890-40111 GCA_000981365.1 Subanguina moxae | reverse complement strand
TAAACTGGCACCCCTAATTCAAAAAAATGTGTTTGTGGCATTGTGTTTTTGACCTATGTTTTGCTGGTGTCTTCTGGGCATGTTATATACCAAAACGTAGCCTAGAATCTAAGCTAAATTTTGATATATAACATGCCCAGAAGACACCAGCAAAACATAGGTCAAAAACACAATGCCACAAACACATTTTTTTGAATTAGGGGTGCCAGTTTAACGAGGTTCAACTGTACTTTCTTTTTTGTGGGGGGAGGGGGGTTATAATACAGCATCATACACATCCTATTACTTTACATACTCATTCAGTTGTTTTCTGGGTATTCTGAGTAATTTTTTGACCAATGTAATTGAATAATTCCCTTTGAAACCCAAAAAGACTATTTCTCTGCCAACTTTAATAAGTTATTATCTTGGCTTAAGTGCTGCGCGACAGACAGCAGTTTTCGCTAATGAGAAATAATCGGAATTTGGTATCAGTGTGGTGAGAATGGCTTTTTGGTTGTGTGTGTGTGTGAGAGAGAAAGCACTTTGTTTACTCGCTTTGCCGGCATAAGTGTTTATTTGGTGGGCCTCTTTCTCTTCTTAGCCAAAAAAGAAGATTTTTTTTGAAGTGGCTGAGAGGACGACGTCTCTTTTTTGTCCTCTTGGTGTTTTTAATTGAAGGCCGAGGGTCCATCAACCACACAGCCAACAACTCTTTGTTCCTCCCCACCACCACCACAAACACTCAAATTGGGGGCTTACTCACAAATCTCTTTTAGCACAAAAAGAGCACACTCATCTGTTCAAATTACAACTTCCAGACTAACAAATCCCACAATGTTCGCCTGCTGAAAAAAAAAAGCTCACAAATTAGGGGGCACCAACATCCCCACAGCCAGCAGATGAGTCCAAAAGGGAGGATGGCGTGTGGCTGGAGTTTTAAATTCCTTTTTATGCACAATTTCTGACTCTCCTGGATTATAACCACGCCTACTTCCCTCCCTACCCGAAAAAAATATCTTTGTTTGCTTCCAATGACTTAGGTCTCAGGTCGCACTTAACTCCAAGCCTCCAAGCGCTCATCGCCTCCATCGACCCAATCGTCCACATAGCCTTCATATCCCCATTAGCCCCTTGCCAATCGACCCAATCGCTCCCAATCGTCTCCATGGTCCTCATAGCCGCCATAGCTCCCATTGCCCCTTAGTTCCTATTTCTGCCCATCGCCGCCATAGCCTTCATATCCCCATTAGCCCCTTGCCCATCGACCCAATTGCTCATAGTCCCCATATCTCCCCACCGTCCCCATATATACCCATGGCCCCATTTTTGGAAGCAATGCCGGTGTTTTTATTCCCAAAAGAATATATGTGGCCAGCCTGAATGCCAGACGATGGCCACCAATAATTCGCCTGCGTTGACTTTACGGCTCTCTGGTAAGGATTGTGAGGGCATGCAAAAATATTTGGGGTTTACTGCTACTGTGACGTCAAACCATCTCATTTAGTGGGATTTTTAGCCTGAAGTCAGCCACATTTACTAATTAATATATGCTCAAGAAACTTTTACACATGCTTCTAAAGGGCAGCAACAGTTTGAGTAAATAGAAAGCACAATGCTTTAGGAAAAGGGCACAAATACCTAGTGACAGCAAGAATAGTACGTGATTCAGTGCAAGTAATAAGCTCAACTACTGCTGTCTTTTGGCAGCTCGGCACTTGTGTGAATGAGTGAGAATGAAATAAAGTGAACGAGCAGGGGGGTGGGCTAAGGCAAGCCATCCCCTGGGGCAAGGGAAAGGCCAGAGATTGGTTGGTTGGTGGATGAATGCAACAAGGCTAATCACCCTCGGCTTGTCACTCTCCATTGTTTAGGCAAATTCCAGCTAGCAACACTCTAGCCGCCAACCAATAATGTATGTGTGTGTGTGTGTGACAAGTCCCCACCTTGCAGCCAGAGAAAAAGGGGGTTGATAAGGCTGGCGGCACAAGCCCTGAGAGCGCAATAATCAAGTCAAAAGCTAGGGCTGCTGCCGCCCAGCAAACATGTGTAAATGAAGAGGAGGAAGTCCATATATAGCTGGGCCAGTAAATATTTACATGAAATGGCACACTAAGAGAGTGGATGTGGCACCGGCAGTGCCATGCTACTACATGCACACACACACACACAGCTGCATATGTTTTACTTGTAGGAGGACGCAGTTTGGAGAAACAAGTCGAGAAAATTCGAATTTAGATTGACTGGAGGTAAAACAGCAGTTGTCCATGCTTTTTTGATACTTTTGAACAAAAGTACCCATTTTTGAAAGAAAATGTTCATTCTGAGGCATTCCAGTAGTCAAAATTTTCTCAGGAATCCGAATCTGAAAGCAGAATTTAGAAAAGTGGCTTGGTTGCTGAGATATGGCTGTAAGTAGGGTGGTCGGTGGTTTAAAATGCTGATAGTCCAACTTCTAGTCATATCTCAGCAACCAAGCCATTTTTTTTTAATTCTGTTGATTCCTGAGGTCTCTTTGCCTACTGGGAGGCCTCAGAATTAATATATTTTCTAAAAAAAGGGGTGCTTTTACACAAAAATATCAAAAAGTATGGAAAAAACAACGGCCAAGAGTTCTATGTCCCTATGCATTAATCCAAGCAGCAACTCTGTAAATTGAGAATACCGTAAAACCTCTAATAATACCCCCCCCCCTAATTCAAAATCGTGTTTTTGGCATTGTGTTTTTGACCCACTTTTTCCCGACGACTCTAAGGCAGCTTACCACCCAAATTGTAGCTAAGACAATAAGCTACAAGTTAAGTAGTAAGTTGCCTGAGAGAAACCTGGAAAAAGTGGGTCAAAAACACGATTTTGAATTAGGGGGGGGGGGGGGTATTATTAGAGGTTTTACGGTATAGCCTAGGTATGGTCAAAACCGATTTTTTACACACAGGTCGCGACTTAAAAAATGTTCAGTTGTGGTGTTTCCCTTGGAGAAAAGGGCAAGAAAGTAGCAGTCCCTAGTTGCTCTTCCCTTTGGCTCAAATTTTGGTCAAAAGTGCTGTAGCAGGGAAGGCTTCTTTCTGCGCTCAGTAAGTGGATTCTAGTTAGCCTCATTTAGTGATAAGGTTTACTGAGGGTGGTGGTTGGTTGGACCCTGACATCCAAACACGAAAAGAGCTAGTCTACTAGGACTGCTCTTTCTCTTCCTTAAAGAATGCTCACCAACACTGACATTTGGTCTCTATCCCATCTTAACTGCAAGATGTGAAAAAGGGAGGCGTAAAATACTTTTCTCCTCTTTTAAAATTCGCAGACCAGACCATCAATCAATCAAAACTATTGTTCTCTTTCTCATGCCCTTCCACGCTGGAGAAAGACAACATGACAGTAGATTTGCTACAAAATCGTCTTCGCCAATTGCCGATGGACAAAAAAACTAGACAAGTGTGGCAGAATGGCCGCAACTTTGCTCGCCTTCTCGCCATTCATCTCAGGCCTGATCGCGAGCAGAGTCAGCGCTAGGAAGTTGGTTTTTGGAGAATCCGCCGTTTTTCAAGCTGCACAGAAGCAGAGTTTAGGGAAGAGAAAGATTTGGTGGTCCCTAGCACTTTTTACAGCCACATGGCCTGCCACTAGAGGACAAGGCAATCAAAGCAGCCCTCCAATCAAATATTAGTTGAGAAGGAAGAAGCGGGCAGCTCAAAGATTGCGAGATATCAAGTTTCTTCTTTCTTTTTGCTGGGCCTTGTCATTGCCTTGCCCCCGCCCCACCACTAGCAGGTTGTCCTCATCTCCATCTTATATTTCTGCTTCTTCAAAAAATTGTTGGATCTACTCCTCATTGTTGTTTAATTTGGCGCACAAGCAGAAAAAAGACAAGTGGGAGAGTTAAATCTGAGATTTTGCAGTTTTTTGTGAGACATTATATCTATGAAATCTGAGATATAACTGTTCACACATCTCACCGTAAAGAGAGAGAAAAAATAAGTGAGCACAAGACTAAGTAACATTAAATATCTAGAGCTACAGAAGAAAGATTTTTTTTTGCAATAAAAAGGCGGCTGAATGAGAGAGAGAGGCGAACACCCACGAACAATTACTGTACAGTCAAACCTGGATAAGCCGACACCCCTAAATTCAAAAAAAATGTGTTTGTGGCATTGTGTTTTTGACCTATGCTCTACTAGTGACTTCTGGGCATCTTGTATATCAAAATTTAGCTTAGATTTTAGGCTACTTTTTTGTATATAACATGCCCAGAAGACACCAGCAAAACATAGGTCAAAAACACAATGCCACAAACATATTTTTTTGAATTTAGGGGTGTCGACTTATCCAGGTTTGACTGTATTGTCTCTAATAGAACCACACCCCCCCTTCCCCTAATTCAAAATCGTATTTTTGGCATTGTGCTTTTGACCAACTTTTTGGAGACAAGTCTTAGGCGAGTTACTACTTAAATTGTAGCTTATTGTTTCAGCTTCAATTTGGGTCGTAAATTGCTTGAGAGTCCTTTCCAAAATGTAGGTCAAAAACACAATGCCAAAAACACGATTTTGAATTAGGGGGGGGGGGCGTTCTATTAGAGAGAATACGGTATCTCACGCTGACAAACCCTAAGCCAGTGATCGTATTTTTTTTTTATTTGAGAGTGGGTGGAATGGGCCATGTCTTAGAATGGGTAGCATTTTTTCCTTTGGCCCCGCCTATTAAACGCAACCTTACCTACGCTGGCCTAGCCTAAGGCTTAGTTGTATGCCCAAGTGCAGTTCCTCAAGTAGTTTACCCACCCTTTACATGTTTTGCCTACAATTTAAGTGGTATGCCAACAATTAAAAAAAAACAATAGAGGCAACCAAAGGAAAAAAATTGTGCCCATACTAGGATAGGGCCCCAGAATGAGATGATTTTTCAAAATTTTTGATAATTATGAATAAAAGTATCCATTTTTGCAAACAATTTTTTAATTTGAGCCATCCAAGTAGGTAAAAAGACCTCCGGAATCCGAATTTGAACACAGAATCTCAAAAAGTGGCTTGGTTGTTGAGATACGGTATAAACTTGGCAGACTAACATATTTTATTTGTAACCTTGCCACTTTAAGTAATATCTCAACAAGCAAGCCACTTTTTGAAATTGTGGGTTCAGATTCGTATCCCTGAGATATTTTTACCTACCGGGGTGCCTCAGAATAAAAAAATTTGTAAAATATTAGACATCTATCAGAGTATTGCAAAAAAAGTTGAAAAATCAACTCAAACTGGCCATCAACCAGTTCTACTGACTCCAGCACTCTTTGTGTTCTTTATTTTGAATTGGCGCCAAAAATATAAGACCCAAATTTTTCTCCATTTTCTGTTTATGTTTATTCTTTCCATTTTTTTGTTTTACTTGTTGTAAAATTTTCAAAGTAATAATCTCAGACTTAAGTGTCTACGCCGAGAAGGAAAAACGTTTAAAAGATAAGAGTCATCATTTTTCCACTTTACTCACAACTGAGTTGGTCAAAGAATAAACAGAAGAGCGTGCACTATTGAGTTGGTTTAGTCGGGTTTTTTTGGCGGGTATTTAAAAATGTAATTTTTTTTGTTTTATGTGAAGCAGGGTCCCTGCCCTGTAACCCAATAAACCATTTCTGTCTGCAGTCCAACCTACTAAATTTAACTATTAAACCTGAGGAATGGCCAATTAACGTCTTTGAAAGACTATAGTATGGGTGCGATTGGAATAAAAAGAGACTATAGTCTCAAAAAACAGGCAATTATCAAGGAAATAGACTTTTTGGAAGGAGATCACCATCTTAATGTGATTTTTAATGGTTTTCCAGCCAGACTTTTTGGTTGTCTTGTTTGAACTGATGTTTACCTAAGCGCCTGCCCAAGAGCCGACAATAGAGGGGCTGTAAAGTGAGGGGAAAGGAGAAATGGGAAAGCAGTGATGGTGAAGAAGTATTGCTCAGAAATGGAATTCTTTCCTTTCCCCCCCCCCCTACCTCATTTCGCTTGCAATAGAGGGGCAATTTAATGGCGGAGAAGGAGCAGGAGGAGGAAATTGGAGAGGCAAGGCAACAGAAAGGCCATATGTCATTAGTTTTATGTATGGACGCAAAGTCATACACAACGGTCTCCGCGCAACCAACAACTTTTGCTTTTAGTAGCAGCCAACAACTAGTAAAGAGAGAGAGAAAGAAACAGAAACTATACGTAAATTTGGAAAAATATATACAATTTCAACTTAAGTTGGATAGCCTTGGACATTGAAATCATCTCCTCAACACCCAGATTGAAACATTGTGTTTTTGGTAGCATTTGAAAGCCCTATTTCTCCTCTTCGGATTGGTATATAAACAGTCTCCACTCACTCAAAATGTCCACCACCAGCTGCAACGCATTTACAAAGTCGTTTTGGGAAATTGTCAATGCCTTCTGGAAACATTTCTTGTGGAATATCGGCCCATTCCTTCACCAACCAAGCTTTCAACGCAGTAATTGACTTGTGTGGCACAAAAACACGCTTATGATTCCAGATACGGCACGAAAACGGTTGGTAGCTTTTTGAAAGAGTTGGTTGCGGAACGTTCATATCGCGAGCAATTTCAGTAACTTAATTCCCCTCTTGCCGAAGACGCACGATACTTGCTCCTTAGATAGGCCATTTTAAAAAATACCGTATTTTCTCTAATAGAAGGTCCCCCCCTAATTCAAAATCATGTTTTTGGCATTGTGTTTTTGACCCATTTTTTCCGGACGACTCTTAGGCAAGTCACCACGCAAATTGTAGCTGAAACAATAAGCTACAATTTGAATGGTAATTTGCCTAAGACTTGTTTAGAAAAAGTTGGTCAAAAACACAATGCCAAAAACACTATTTTGAATTAGGGAGGGGGCCTTCTATTAGAGAAAATACGGTAAGTTTTATTGGTATGAAGAGACAAACAATACACCAGTCGAAAGAAGAGAAATAGGGCTTTTGAATGCTACCAAAAAGATAACTTAGTGAGGGGAACCCCTCACAGACGGAAACAAACCCCAAGCTCAGACTTGGCAACAGCAACAACAACGAGGCAAGACTAGATACTGTGTACATATTGTGTACGTGTTGAAGAGCAAAAATTGCTGTTGCCCCTAGTGTCCAGACCAGGTAATGCCGGTACTATTCACCGCCCAATGGTACATGGGTGTGCCCCACTCTCTGCCTGCCTCTCTCCAGTCTTTTGGAGTGTCTGCTCCCACATTTGAAGTGGGGGGCAGAGACACAGTGAGGGTTAGCAACAAACAAAAGTACTTTTTCAGTGAGGTTTTTTTTTTCTTTTCTTTCCATTCACTTAGTGTCAATTAAAGAACAACGAAATACAGTGGGTTCCTTGTGCAAAGAGAATCTTATGAAAATAACTTTTTGTTGTTTTTGTCGGGTTTTATCTAAAATTTGGTGAAAATAGACCACAGGGACCACAGAGGTGGCGACTTAAAAAGTGTTTAGTTGTCATATATTTACATGAAATGGCACACTAAGAGAGTGGATGTGGCACCGGCAGTGCCATGCTACTACATGCACACACACACAGCTGCATATATTTTACTTGTAGGAGGAGGCAGTTTGGAGAAACAAGTCGAGAAAATTTGAATTTAGATTGACTGGAGGTAAAACAGCAGTTGTCCATGCTTTTTTGATACTTTTGAACAAAAGTACCCATTTTTGAAAGAAAATGTTCATTCTGAGGCATTCCAGTATTCAAAATTTTCTCAGGAATCCGAATCTGAAAGCAGAATTTAGAAAAGTGGCTTGGTTGCTGAGATATGGCTGCAAGTAGGGTGGTCGGTGGTTTAAAATGCTGGTAGTCCAACTTCTAGTCATATCTCAGCAACCAAGCCATTTTTTTTTAATTCTGTTGATTTCTGAGGTCTCTTTGCCTACTGGGAGGCCTCAGAATTAATATGTTTTCTAAAAAAAGGGCACTTTTACTCAAAAATATCAAAAAGTATGGAAAAAACAACGGCCAAGAGTTCTATGTCCCTATGCATCAATCCAAGCAGCAACTCTGTAAATTGAGAATATAGCCTAGGTATGGTCAAAACCGATTTTTTACACACAGGTCGCGACTTAAAAAATGTTCAGTTGTGGTGTTTCCCTTGGAGAAAAGGGCAATAAAGTAGCAGTCCCTAGTTGCTCTTCCCTTTGGCTCAAATTTTGGTCAAAAGTGCTGTAGCAGGGTCCATCGGAAGGCTTCTTTCTGCGCTCAGTAAGTGGATTCTAGTTAGCCTCATTTAGTGATAAGGTTTACTGAGGGTGGTGGTTGGTTGGACCCTGACATCCAAACACGAAAAGAGCTAGTCTACTAGGACTGCTCTTTCTCTTCCTTAAAGAATGCTCACCAACACTGACATTTGGTCTCTATCCCATCTCAACTCCAAAATGTACATAAATAAGATGTTTACATCGCTCCTATTCCAAAAAGGCATTTTTTTTATATAAAAAACTCACTTTCTGCTATGGAAAAGTTGGCCCTATATGGGAAGAGGACATTTTTTTACCTCGGTCCCTCTTCTCATATAGGGCCAAATTTGCATTGAGGAGCCAACCGAACAAGATTTGGCCTGCCTCTCCAATGGCTTGGCACCAAGCCATAACTAGTCTTAAATTTGGCTGCCGAATTATAGTGCTGAGCCAGCATCTGGAGACCTCAACTAGTTGTGTTAAACACTCACGTAGGGGTGTAACGGTCATTATATACACCGAAAAAGGATAGATGGTAATCTTCTTGTGCCTACTTTGCTCCTACCCTAATCTCCCAGTTATGATAAGAGAGGTGTTAAAAAGGTCAATACCCTCTTATAACAACATTTTTATATGCCGAAAACAACAGCTAAGAAGCTTTTGAGGAAATAGTCTTAGCATTCTTCTCCTCGCAGAAAAAAAAAACCAAATAACGATTAGGTGATAATAGAAGTGGAAATATTAGTAATTACTCAAGTTATTCTTATCCATCTATTTTCTCATTAATTAAAAAGAGAAGAGCGAAATTAAAAACGTATTTTTGTGTGGACTCTTAGTAATAGAGCTGTGGAAAAAAAAATTTCGAATGAGTAAGCCAAACAGCAAAGACTTCCTTCTAGTCTTGCCGTAGGAAAAAATAATTAGCTTGCCAGAGACCTGGGTAGCATACAGAAATGAGATTTTTGATCAGATTTACCGATAATTTAGACATTTTAGTATTTTAAAACTATATTGCAGGCAATTTTTACTAGGAGGGCACCTTTTTCTCACCGCTAGTTACTAGAGATCGGATTCCTAAGTGCAAAAAGTTGGATCCATAGCTGGGTCCTGGTCTGACCAATTTTTTCTTCAAATTTTGACATCTTTTGCCCATTTTTATGTTGATGACTCTTAGGCAAAAAATTGTGAGGATTCTGAATTTTTGGTCAACTCAAAAATTTTGCCTTTAAAAGAATCCAACTACCGTATTTCCTCTAATGAGGCCCCATCTTCTCTTTATTTAAAATCCTGTTCTTGGCATTCTGTTTTTGACTCAACTTTTCCAGATGACTCTCCGGCAATTTACCACTTAAATTTTAGCTTATTTTCTCAGCTTCAATTTGGTTGGTAAATCGCCTGAGAGTCATCTGAGAAAGTTGAGTCAAAAACAGAATGCCAAGAACACGATTTCAAATCAAGGGAGGATGGGGGCCTTATTAGAGGAAATACGGTAAATCGAGAGTTAAAATGGAGGGTTAGACTTTTTAAAGGTGAAATTGCTGAGTTGTGTAAAAACGACCGGCAAATTCAGAATCCTTGCGATTTTGCTTTGCCGACACAACAGATGCTCTCTCCTAGTAGAATGAGACAAGCTTGAGCCAGGGGCTATCAACAAAATCGTGAATAACTTTCCAAGAGGAATCAAAACTTGCGAAATCAAAGCCCTTGCCGAAATTTCGACCCACCCTGTACAGTACACACCTCCCCACAGCTCAATTTTAGAAGAGAAGACATAAAAGATTTGAGAAAAATGTATTTTTGATCAAGACTAACCCACCTATTGGCAAATATGTTGGTCTGATAGAAGTAGTCGGTGATAGGTATTTTGGCACCAATTCTGGCCTTCCCTTCTGTGGCAATGGCAGCAGTAGCAGCAGCAACACTCGTCGACATCACTGCTACTAGCAATAGAAATTGTTGTTGTTATTGGGAACAGGAGATGTAGCTGAAAAGATGGGAGATAAGTTGACGACTTGTTCATTAAAACGAGGCACGCAACAACACCCAATAGTGCTCAGCAATAAGTCTGGGCACTTATTCAGTTGTGCGGAGGACCTCAATATTTTTTGGTGGACCTTTAGGAGGGTAGGTGGCAAAAAAGGGTTTTGGAAAAAATTGAGGAAATTCCTTGACTGAATAAGTGTTGTGGCGACAGATAGTTAAATTGCTTCTTGTCTTGACACGACTTCGTTGTCTGTCTGTGAGTCAATCAAGGGAGTTAATTATTAAGTTAGAGATATATATTGAATTGTGTCAGTGATTATTATTTGTGTTATTGTGTTGTGTGTTCTGTTTCTGTTCTCTTCTGTTATTAAATTTAAGAATTTATTTCTTGTTGTCAGTACTGTCTCTAGACAATACTACTTATATATTTACCGATACAATAATAAGTACTGGGTTTGTGAAATGGAGAAGTCTCCGGAGATATTCTAGTATTTCTCCGCTTATCTAAATTTCGCAGAAATACTTTTTATGGTTTTGAGCCGAAAATTTTTGTTTTTCTCACTGAAAATCAAATTGCTTGAATGGATATTGCATATATATTTTCGTGTTTTCATTTGCTCTGCTCTTCTTTAATTGTTGTTGTCTTTTTTTGCTATTTTCTTGCCTTATGCTATGCTATCTTTAGATGCCTAATCGATGTAAGCCTCTGCATTGGTGCTGAAACTATTTCACTCGCACAGAAGAGATAAATGCCAATGGAAATCAGGTATTTGTCGGATCCTTAGATAGCGTAGTATTGAAGGCTTTGTGTTAGAAAATTCTGACTCTCTTTTCTGTCTTTAGTGTCGTCTTCTAGCTCTGGGCATGGCTTAAAAATTCTGGCTCCTTCTCTGTCTTTGATGTCGTCTTCCAGCTCTGGCCTTTGGTAATCTTCTTTAATCCCGAAATTCGCTAAACGACCGCTGTTGTAGGAATGAAAAAACACTTGAAGGTCTTTCATCAATCTTAAACGATGACGTATTTATTTAGCAGTTTGACGAATGCAAGAAGATTGGAGTGCAAGCTATACACCAGATCGATCGGCTCACGAAGAAGATTTTCAAAGTCTTTCAAAATATGTTTGAATAAATGTACTTGTTTTATGTTATAAAGATGCTTTAATTGATGTATTTTGTCCATTTGGTCAAATAAGCATTACTCGAGTATTTCTCTGGTAAGCGGAGAATTCTCCGGAGAGATACTCAGAAAGTATTTACAAACATAATAAATGCTGAAGAAAAAGCTGTTTTTTGAGCAAATAATGTCGAGGAGAGAAAGATCAACTACCAGAAAAGGCAAAGCAATGGTCTATATCTTTTTGTGCATATGCTATGGAACGGTGCTCCAAACTAGCACAATTTTGTTCCTTTATTTATGCAACTTCTGGTGGTTATTAAGCACAATGAATCATATTGCCTCTTCTTTTCACACACATTGTAGCAGACAAAAAGTGTTTCTAATTTGCATGTTATCAAAAATATTACGCACACCATCTTCGGCACAAGGGATTTTATGTTACACAACCCAGCAGTTTATATTCACCGAATAGTATTTATTCAAACCCCATTTCTTTCTGCTTTCTCTTTTGTGAAAAAAATGGCTGCTTTTATCAATTTAGTACTGTGTTTTCGAATGGCAAGTCAAACGGTGGAGGATCTGCGACCAGCTTTTAGTGAAGTGATTTTAAGAAACTGGTAGCAATAGGAAAAGAAGTAAACAGGGTCGATTGAGGGTAAAAACCCAACTCGCTTGGGGTCCGACTCCCCTCGCTCATCGAGAATTTCTGAATAAAGGATTTCTGTTTCGTAGTTTTGTAAATTTTCTCAAATGTAAGTTCAACATCTACAAAGCTTCTTTAAAATAGTCGAATGCAGGAAAAGGACAAGTGGTTAGTACAAATTTGTTTTGTTTAGAAGAAAAAATAAACAAATCAAATCTAACAAAAAGCTTATACACAAAATGCTTATACTTATACACGAGCATCAAGACAGAAATTTGCCATAAGCGCTTGAAGCAGTTAATTTTCTATGTAAAAGTGCAGAAAAAGGGCTAAGAAATTGGATTATCCGCGAGCAGCTTTTGCGCTCTCGTTTCATACCTACATGAATGGTGGACAGAACTATTGGAAATTCCCAGCTTTCACAGACATAGTGTTCATTTCTTGGCTACATTTTCCCCCTTACATGTTTCAGCCC
The DNA here is from genome assembly GCA_000981365.1 of Subanguina moxae. Classification (NCBI taxonomy): domain Eukaryota; kingdom Metazoa; phylum Nematoda; class Chromadorea; order Rhabditida; family Anguinidae; genus Subanguina; species Subanguina moxae. The sequence goes on along the minus strand of BBSZ01000008.1, from coordinate 27,716 downwards.
TAGGCTGAGAATTAGAACAAAAGAGAGGACCTTCGGCAGCCATTCCCCCCGGTTGTGGAATAGGGTCTGAAATTGGTACATGGTTTTGGAAACAGGTGGATAGGTAGGTAGTGGATTGGATAGGTATTGAATAACAGCCGAAGAAGCCAAGTCAAGGGTGTGAAAAGCGTGCGAGGGGAGAAGAAGCTCATCTCCTCTCTCTCTCCACCAACAATAATAAGACTAATCAAGAGCAACAACACTGCTGTCCTTTCGCCCATCCAGCTAGGGTATTAGTAGTGATGGTGGGGAGGGTGGTTTATTGAATTGGCTATGAAAGAGTTAAGGAACAACCATTCCACTCGCAGTGAGAACAAGGCTGAACATAAGTAAAAGACAAACATCAGGCGCTCAATGAAAATGTGTTGAGAGGATGGATTAGAGGGAGCAGGAGGAGCAGTACAAAATAAAAACCTTCCCATCACTACCATTGCTGCTCCCCTTTCTCTTTGATCTTAAGTCCTTTCTTTGAATGTTGCAGAATAAACTTGAGAATGAGAAGGGTGTTTGTGCATGTTATTACTGAATGGGAAGCGCACAGAAATGCCATCCCATTTGCCTACTTTACACTTCTGAAGTGTGCATCTAGGAGTGACCAACAACTCCTAACCCTTTGGTTTAAATACTAAAAGGCGCAGCTGCGGCAACGGAGACGTTTTGGAAAATTATCAATTGCTTTCTTTATCATATCCAGTGGAAGACGTCTCCATTCTCGTTGCAACCACTCTTTGAGATCAGCGATGGTTCAGTGAGACTCTGAGCACGCTCTCTTCTCCAGTTCCGGCCGAACAAAGTAGTCCATCACGTTTCCTTCAGCCAAATGCAGTGGCCACTCACCATCGCTGCGAGTGAATAGCATTTATTCCTTTGATCGCTTTCCATACCGTTGCCTCATGAACACCGAGAATCCAAACGATCTCGCATTGACGCTTTCCTTCACGATGAAGCTTGACAATAGCAGGTGATAATCTTGCTCATTCTAAAAAACAAAAGCAATGAATATCCAAAAAGCATTATATATCAAATGAAAGAAGAGAAAAGGGCTATTCAATGGTACCAAACACTTCGAGGGAAAGAGTAGGTTTCATCATGTTTATGTTTTTGACCTACTTTTTGCAGACAAGTCTTAAGCTAGTTACCACTTAAACTGTGGCTGAGGACTCCCAGAAACAACAAAAAAATGACTCCGTTTATTTTTTCAAAAGAAGAAGCCTTTTAAGACTGCCACAAGAGGTGAAGACACTGCGGACATGATTTATATAAAGCATAAGGAGACGGTGCTTATCGACTACCCATTCAATAAAAGAAATGACCCTAGGGGTGCTCTACCAGCCTGGATTAATAATAACAACTGTTTGTGCAACTAGTTAAAAGGCGGGAGCACAGTTCCTGCTGGCCTTGACAGCCATCAAAAGCAGCCCTATAAATATATTTTGTCAGCTTGACCAAAAAGACGGTGGCTCCTAAGAAATTATGGAAGCGAGTGAATTTGAGCACACAAACACTCACCCAACATGCAATTAATTGCCCATATTGGGGCACAAGTCAACTCCAACACAGCAATGACAGATGTGAAAGAGAGAAAGGCCTTCTGCCAAAGGACTGCAAAATTAAATGAGGGGCAGGCATTATCGGTGGGGTAGTGCCTTCCCTCTGCACTTTTAAATAATTGCCAATTTTGAGCAGATAGCTTTTGAGTGCGCTTGCAAATTGTTTGCTTTGAAAATTTTGGCCTGATTCTGCAGAAAATGAGATTTAAATTTCTGCCTGAACAAAAAAAATGAATTTTTTTGTTGGAGAAAAAGGGGCGTGACTGGCTTTGTTCCGAAAATTTTCAGAGAAGGCTTGATAGACTTGAAAAGGTGGAATTTAGCCATCCTAATTATGCTCTTTCAGGTTATTTATAGTCATTTAGCGGTATAAAAAAACAGAACTGGGTGAAAAAGGGACGAAAAATGAGGTGAATAGAGAATTTTTAGAGGAAAAAAATACAGCGGACGGCGTTGACTGTCTTCTTTTTTGCACATCCACTTGGTTCAGTTGAGACTTAGGACATCCATCACAGTTGTGGCAGCCAACCACTGGTAGGTAATTAAATGAAATTCAAAATTATAAGTATTCCATTTGAGACAAAATGCTACATCTATGATCAGGCACTGTAGCTATAGGTTATTAAGGGGTCTACCGGGTCCAAGAGGTGTACCGGCTTCGGAGAGTCTACCGGGTCCATGGGGTCTGCCGGGTCCATGGGGTCTGCCGGGTCCATGGGGTCTACCGGGTCCATGGGGTCTACCGGGTCCATGGGGTCTACCGGGTCCATGGGGTCTACCGGGTCCATAAGCACCAGGTGGTCCAAGGGGTCCAGCCGAACAGTTTCTTCATGAGGTTCAAAGAATTTTGAACTCCACTGGATCCAAAGGTCGTCAAATTTCAAAACATAAATTTCATGATTAAAAATGACCTATTTTATCTCTATACTAGGTAAAATAGGCATTTTAGCAACACTCATGCGTTGCCCTGGGCTCAGACCAAATGCAAAGCGTTTCCTAGCTTCTTTTTTTTTTTGCTCTCTTCATACCAGGCCACATGAACTCTGGTCCGTAGTGCATAAATAGAAATAAAGCCAGAGGTTTAAATTAAAGGAGTCCAGTTGTGGGGAGCTGTTCACAAAAGTCGAGTCAAATTTCGGAAATTTGTCCAAAATTAGTTTGAAAAGCAATTATACAAGTCTTTTATATACTGCAAAAGAGCTGTTTCTCTCACGCAGGTCATCATCCCACACATCCATTAGCCACCATCCTAGGACAAATAAGGAAGGAAGCCGTCCCAAATGCACATTTGACACAATCAAACATCCTTTCTCAGCAGTCACCAACAGTAGCAGCAGCAGCATAATAAGAGCAGGAAATGAAGGGATGAATAGAGAGAGAGAGAGGATATGTGTGCCCCTTGTTCAAATATTATTATTAGTTATGAGGAGTGAATAACCCGCCATCACAAATGGTGATGGGACGGCCAACAGCAGTCAGGATGGACACCTGGTCGTGTGTAGAGCCAGCTTACACACCACGTACCAACCCACCACACTTGTTCCCTCTTTTGTGCGAAAAAGTCGACACTTTGGTAGGGGTAGAATAACGTCACTTTTTTTAGTTGATATAAGTCTTTAAACCCGTTCAGGTGCACTTTTGAGATGCACTCGAAAAAGCAAACTACAGGATGAGTCAGAAAAACTGAGTATACTAGGATATACCTGCTCCCCAATCCTCGGAGAGGGAAACAAGGACTGAATTGAGAGGGAATGGAGTCATAGGAGGCCACTACTATGAAGCACCCTTCACTCGTCCCTCTTACTGGACCAGGGCAAAATGTTCCTCTATATGATCAAGAGTACTACTGATAGGCACACATCCATACCTGAGACATAAATGACTGGAGGCTCGGGGGCTTGGAGGTGTTGGAGGGTTACAAACGATGGGGGGGAGGGGGGTTGGTTTTAATCCAGTAGTACCAAAAAAATGGTTTCTTGTGTTTTTGGTCAACAAAGGTCAATAATTCAAAGAGAATTGACCTTTCTGGGATGTTTTCTCATTGTGACCAAAACGGAGGCTGTATCCTAGGAAATAGAGTATAGCTTAAAACGCTGCCTGTTCATATCCCTCGAATACGGCAATATAACTGACTGGTGGTGGTCTCCCACCCAATCTTCAAGTCGTTAACGAGCTTGGACAAAAATACAGCTATATAAACGGTTGGTCCGGTCCAGCTCAATTATGAGCAAGCACAA
>BBSZ01000008.1:0-23869 GCA_000981365.1 Subanguina moxae | reverse complement strand
GACTGAGGAATATAATTTGGTTTGCTGCCTTAAGTTGCCCAAAGTGAAGCGTTGGGGACAGGAGGAGATTTGTGAGCACAACTTTCTTTGTTTCTCCTGTTTTTGCCGGCCCTGTAATAAAATTACCCAGACTCTTCAACCACCCAGCAGAACTGGGAAGGGAAACAGATAGAGAGCCATTAAATGGGCATGTGACAGAACTGGCACTGATTCTTATCTCTACTCCCATTTACCTGTTTTGCTATTCATCTTTCTGCTGGTCATGTTTTGGAGAGACATGAGAAAGTGTCAACTGGCGAAATTGATATGTCAGTTGACAAAGGAGATCATAAAAGGTTTGCTACGATGGCGCTCTAATCCAGTGCAGTCAAAAGTTGCAGTCGTCAATACTCGGCTTTATACAACAAGTGGCTGCGTCGGCCCTATATGAGAAGAGGACAGTTTTTTTTTGGCCTTAGTGTCCCTGTCCCGGGTGGCAGGTCTAACTTGTCTAACATGGGTCTACCTCTGTCCACCTGAGCTTTAAACCTAAAAACTAACTTAAGGGTGTGCAACTAAGCCTAAGGCTTAGGATGGGCCAGAGTAGGATAGCCGAGACTCAGTCCTGTTTCACCTAGGTTTAGTGGTTTATGGCTAACCTACGCTGGCCTGCTCTAAGCCTAAGGCTTGAGGTAGGTCAACTTAGGTTAGCCGAGACTCAGCCCTGTTTCACCTAGGTTTAGCGATTCATAGCTAGGATAACTGATAGGATAACTGGAGTGCCGGATAACTGGAGGTAAGTTTTCCTTTATTTCTTTGCCGGCCAACCAAATCAGGGTCAGGGTGCCGGATAACTGGAGTGGCGAATAGCCGAGGTTCAACTGTACTAGATAGTACCAAATAAGTTGTTAGTATCGGACGCAAAAAAAGATCGAACACACATCAAAAGGAGCCAAGAAAGAGGCTGATTTGAAAAGTGAGTGTCCTTCTCCTTCCGTCAACCCCCCTCAGACCACAAGAGAGAAGAGAAAAAAGATGGACCTGCTCTTTGTTAACTTGTTCATCCCCTCCTCCTCTTCTTCCTCCAAACAAAAAAAGGATTGTTTTCTCGCCTCAGAAAGCAATAGTAGGAAGAAAGGAGGAAAAAAGTCTCCCCTTTCTTAAGTCCTTGCTTACTTCTTCTTCTTTTCAGACAAGAGATGGAGGCATTTTGGTTGAGGCATGTACTACTACCCTTTTTCTACTTGTCAATTCATCCCTTGGACTAGAGTAAAGATCAGTCTGCGTGCTCTCCTCTCGGTCGTGGACAACAGGGTTGAAGTGAGTGAGCAGCGATAATAATTGTTGCAACCCATCATGATTATAGCTGTTGTTGTTACTGCATGTGTAGTCTCTGCTACTGCCAATTTAGAGAGAGAGAGAGAGAGGCACAACAATTTTTGGCTTTACTGTATCATAATCACCAGCCCCATCCCCTTTTCAACAAAATTATTAAAAAAGAGGATTTATGTTTCCTTACTACACCCCACCGTATACAAAAGCTTTAGCAGACAGCTTGTTATCCGGTGATTTGTGTCTCAGGTATGCTTGTGTGCGCATCTCAACTCCAAGTCCCAGTAAGGTCAAGCCTCGTTAATCCAGTACCCTCGATAACTCGACATCCCGAGGAAGGTCCCGAGCAGCGGTTTTATCGAGAAATGGACGTGGATAACTCGGGCACTCGGAGCTTGGACCCGTGGGGTGCCGGCTTATCGAGGGTCGACTATAAAAATCCAAAAAAAAACCGACTTGCTATGGTGAAAAAGCGCAAAAGTACCTTATAAATGGTTAAGAAAGGCTGAAACAACAGGAGGAACAAGCTTAAAAATTGGTAGTTATCCTTGAATAATGTCCAAAGTGGGGTCCAAAGAAAAAAGCTGGACAACCCAAGAAAAGACTATGCTCTATGAAGAAGAAAGTGCTTCTAGTGGATCATTTATGCGTCAGTGGAGTAGTGGGAGCGAATATGCAAACCTTATTTGCCTAATTAATCTGCTTCAGCCAAATTAGTTTAACTAAAGGTTACTTCAGCCTCTGTCCACAGCAGTCAATTGGTGGAGTATGGAGTGGGCATTTATGCAAGCCGAAGACTTGAGGCAAAAACTATAAGTTTATTGGGCGGAAATTCCCTCTCCCTCCCTCTCTCAATACGACTCCAGGCTTTTATGACTGTGCTGCTGTTTTTATTGGAAGCAATTTTGGCGAGGGGACAAGGAAGGGTGGCTTGTGCAACGGTAATAATGATGACAATAAAAGCAATACTCACTATTGTCCTCTGCTTGCTGGAAATGCAGCAAATAAATCTATTCCCAAATCCTTCTCTGTTGTGGCGCTCGTTCAAAGGGCATAAATTACTGGGTGCCTTCACCATTTTCGACTTGGCTCCAAAATTTTTTGCAGTTGACTCAAAGGAGGAGGCCCACGCCGTTTTTGGCAGGACATATCGGTTGAACGCAACGGCATCATTTTTTTTTTTTTGGTTATAAAGCCTAAGGGAACGAAATCATGGTGGCTAAAGTATCTTACCGTATAATCTCTATTACAGTCAAATCTCGATATAACGAAACCCATAACGAACATTTTGGCTGGTCTCCAGGGGTTGGTTACACAGTAAAACCTCGATATAACGGACCCCCGATACAACGAAACCCTTGATATAACGAACATTTTGGCTGGTCTCCAGGGGTTGTTTATATTGAGGTTTGACTGTAATCCTCCCCCCTCTCTCGTCACGACGGTCGGTGGTCAACCATTTTTTACGGCTCAACCATCCGACAATTGGGTATTGACACCAGACTCAAAAATGTAGCTGAGATTCAGGGCTACATTTTTGAGTCTGGTGTCAGCACCAAATTGTCGGGTGGTTGAGCCCTAAAAAATGGTTGACCACCGACCGTCGTGACGAGAGAAGGGGAAGATTACTAGAGGTTATACGATATATTGCATGTTCCCAAAAAGGTATTTTGACCACTATTTCCAGCTTCCCCACTCGTTATTCGGTCAGAAAACATGTTTTTAAGTGGCGGACGGACATCTTTGGTATTTTATAACCCAAATTTTGTCTTTTTGCCTTAGTTTCCTAGGACAAAAACTTTTTTTTTGACCAAAAATGTGCGTCCCTCACCTAAAAACATGTTTTCTAAGCGAATAACGATTGGGGAAGCTCGGAAAAGTGGTCAAACTACCCTTTTGGGGACATGCGATATAAGACACTCCTGCCAACATGGGAGCATCAAAGTCATGTTCGTGTCCATAAAAATAATCCCAAGTCCGCTTCAAAATACTTTTCCTTGCTTTTATTACCAAACCCAGAGATGTGTGTAGACTCCGACTAGAGTGATTGTAAAAGGGACAAAAGAAAAATGTGCAGAAAAGGGGTTTTCAAGGAGTGGAAGAAAGGTTACAGAGGGGTGTAAAAAATCATAAAAATGTTTATTTTGGCGGAGCAGCAGCACAAGTGGTTCTTCCGGCGGCATTTGTAAAGTGAAGAAACAAACTTTTGCTTCTCCTACTTATTTCCCAATATGAACCTCTATTCAACCCCACCCAATTTCTGAAGTCTGGGTGCCGCCTTTGAACACAGGCCGGCTAGCAGCAGGACATCCATTGGCTATAAGACTGTTTGATGTTATTTGTGGGGTAGAAATAAAAAAATGGGTGGGAGAATAGAGGAGGGAATTATGAGTGCTCCACAGCCAGCTAATTATGTGGGAGCTGTATATGGGTGGAGTAGTTGGCTGGTCTGGCTAATAATCTATGTGATACAGCAATTCCTCCAGCCAAATGGCATGGAAATGGATGTGAAGCAGGAAAACAATGTAATAGTGGTTGGAGAAGTGGGCCAGTAAGGCTTTATGGTGGGATTTACTAGCCAAAGCCATATCCGACGTCTTCAGAAGGGAAATAGACAATTTCGGGATATATTATCCTCAGAGATACTAGGTTTTCCTACTAGGTTATACAGTAAACTCTCGATATAACGGCCCTTTTGGCTTTGTTTGGTTGGCCCACTAATAAAAAACTTCAACCCAGATTCTCGATATAACGGCTCCTATAGTCGGTCCCGATTAAGAAAACATATATTCGATACAACAGCCTCCCTTGTATCATATGTACTCTAGTTGTTGTTCAAAGGTTCAATTCGCACTATTGCTGTTTATTTTTGCTTTGTTTTATTATAGATCTTGGCTGAGAAGTACTGCCTTTTTGTTCTCCATGCTTGCCAGACATTGCTCCATCAGACTATCATCTCTTTCGATCGCTTCAGCACCTTCTGCGCGGAAAACAATATGTCTCTGGAGAAGAAGTTCGCGTCGAAACCTTACGGAATTGTTTGCCTTCAAGCCAGCCGGATTCTACGTCAGGGGCATTGAAAAGCTGCAAGAACGATGGGTGGAGGGTAATTGTAGAATTCAAAGGAGATTACTTTGTTGATTAGTTGTTATGGTGTAAGCCTAAGCCTAAAATAGAAGAAAACTTCTGCAAAGTGAACCTATGAAGAAAACCCGCAGGACCTATGACACCACCTAATATGCTTTAGAAGAGACCCTTTAAGCTCATGCGAAGGCTCTCAACTTTTGTGATGGATGAAAAGTGAAATAGTGGCATCAAAAGTTTTCGCACTCAACCTCTTAAAATCGGCTTTGATCCGTCTGGCAGACGGTGTTCTCCACACACTTGACAATTTACAACAAATAGACAACAAACATACAGACAAATGAATAGAGATTGGAATGGCCTTTGCCTTTCTCAAGGCCTCAACTGGACTAAAGGGAATTATTATTTCATTCCTAACAACACAAGAAGAAAAAGAGGCGTAGGTAATTGGAGAGAATACCACCAATGGGGGAAATTCAAATTTGGGCAACAGGGAGCAGCATTCCTCTTTGTCTAAATGAATGTGGAGAGAGAAATCCCTCTTCTCCTTTCTATTACTGCAGGAGAGTATGAAGAAATAGGCGCCAAGATTTTCACAGGCGATAAAAAGCGCCATTAGATGAGGCGCGAATTGGTGCTTATCACTGGTCACGGCTCCGCTTAATTTCTCGTGACAAGAGGCCGTCAACTGGAACACATGTGAACTTTTGAGGACTTGGAGACAGGGCAGTTTCTAAAATTTTCTCTTCCAATTGTTTTGAAGACATTTTTATGGAGTGGTTGTCGGGTGTTGAGGGTCATTTTGTCCATTGCTTGCTCACTCTTGATAAATCCAATATACAGACGAGTCCCGATAACACGGCAGCCCTGGGGATTGGGTCAAGGTATCGGCTTATTGGGGGGGAGGGGGGTTGGTAGTTGCTGGATTTCTGGATAAAAAGCCAGCGATAAACATTTACCTTGGGCAGGAGTTTTTTATAGCAACCCCTCCCAAAAAGCGGTTTTAACTATTTTTTGTGTGTTTTAGGGCTTGAAACGTATAGGAAACATGTTTTTAGGTGGGTTTAGACGACAGCTTGAAAAAAATTTCACTAAATTTTGACCTTTATCCTTGGGCGACCAAGATAAATGGTACTGGAGGGTAGCTGGATGCCCAAGTGCATAAGTGCCGTCGATGGTGCCGCTATTCCACTGGTGAAAAGAAAAAAAAAAAAAGTAAAGAAAAATATGGTTAAAGAGTCAGGCATAGCCAAGGGCAAAAATCGCTGTGGGACGGCCGTGCATCTGCTCTCACACTTTTGTTCAATTAATTGCTCTCATCCAGCTAATCCTTTTATGACAAAAAAAATTTTATTTTTTTCAATCAGCCTTTTTGAAAAGGGCTATTGCTGAGCTAATCCTAGCGTGCAAGATGGTCAAAGACACATTAAAAAGTCCATTCAACACACACAGTGGTGGGGGGGAATTGGCGGGAGAATAGCGATACAAAAGAGAATGGCAATTGATTTGGCCCTGCTGTTTGTGTAGAGTAGTAATAAATTAGAAGGAGGTAGAAGCCGAGTAAACATGTGGTTGGGCTTTTGAATGGATGCTGGATTGGAAATTTATTTATGAGTTTGGTGGGACTGCATTCGACTCCACACAAACTGGGTTGGAAATAATTGTAGGCATTGTTGAAAGGCTGACACTCAGAGCATTTTCTGCGATGCTTACAACTTGTGACCATTTCTGCAATATGCAGCCACTTCTCAAGTGGTCACAACATATTTGAGTCATCCACAAAACAAATTAAACTAGATGTTTATACCACATGTCGACACACCGAGATTGTCGACACACCATGTCGGAACAACCTCCAGCTATAAGTCGATCAATTTGATATTAAAAAGCCGGTATTACTGCATTATACCCCCCAAGTACTTGGGTTTACTAGGTACATTGACCATTTAAGTTAGGCGAAGCATTAGTTTACATATAATCCAATAGAGTCCAATTATCTTAGCAAAAACAATTGTCTGTCACTATTTCCTCTCATCTTCCCTATCACCACAGACTAGCGACAGCAAGAGTGGCAGGCAGTCCCACCGGCGACTCATCTCCACTTTATAGCCCTATTTCCACAGCCAGCCGTTTCGCAATCAAGCAGGGGGCATAAAATAAATTGACCGCTTGCATTTTTTGCGGCCTTAAAAAAAATTTCACAACCACATGTGCCGGTTGTGCTCACCCACTTCTCCAACAAAAAGGGGAATAAAGAGGCAAGAAGAAGAAGAAGAAAATAAAAAGTGTTAGCAAGAGAAATCAGCAAAAAATTTCGTAAGCAGTCAAATAATTTTGGAATATATAGAGGAAGAAAAAAAGGGCATAGGTGCGTTTGAGGGTTGGCGTAACAAATGTTACAAAATCCCTCAAACGCCTCATATAATGCCAAGGATTTGAAATTTCAAATTCGTTATTGCTTTCTGACATGGTCGTGTGATTTTATCATATTTTTGCTGCCAATTTTATCCTAAAGTCAAACCTCGATAACCCGTCATCCCTGGGGACCGACGAAAGGTGACGTGTTATCGAGGGTGAAGCGTTTGTAAAGCTTTGTAAAGTTTTACCTCATTACTGGCCAATTAGGTCGAGCTTGGAGTGACGGGTTACCGAGGTTTGACTGTATTTTTTCCACGTTCCTAGTTTATTTCTGCTTACTGTTCGCCTTCTAAAGCAACCTCAGACTTAAACCTTTATGGATGACTACATGGAATTCACTTGCGTATATTAAAATATTTTGCTGCTGGTGAGTCTTCTGTCGCTCCTAAGGTTTCTTCATAGCTGTGCATATTGTTGCAACTTAACACCTATTCCTTGTGAGGCTGAGACCATAGGAATGTTCAAGCATGTAACCTGGCATTAAGACTGCATAATTTTACTCTTCACATTCATACAAAGCATAAGCAAAGCATTCATCTACAGAAAGAAATCCACTTCGTTCTATTCGCTTGGCGTCGATCTTCTTGTTCTTGAGGCGCTGAAGCTTTTCGACCACATTGGCGTTAGTCCGTCTGAAATCATTCATCTACAGAAATACAGCGTTCAATTACTACAGAAAAGACAAGAAAACGCCCCTCAGAACCGAAAAAACAATAAATGAAAACAAGAATAAAAAAAATAATTTGAAATTTGAAATCCTTGACGTTATATAGGACGTTTGAGGGATTTTGTAACATTTGTCACGCCAACCCTCAAACGTCTACGCACCGAAAAAAAGATTTCCATCCACAACACAATTTACTGGCTTCAACAATGGGTAAAAAGGAGAATGTGAATAAATAAAATTAAATAATTGGTTGTTGGACTAGAGCAAGAGCAATAACAATCATAATGTATTTTCGGACGTTCACACAAAAACTTTGTTGAATGGAGCAAAAGTTGGTTGTAGTAGGGTTATTAAAAGTTGTGTGAATTAGGAGCAAGAGGGGGGGGATCAATAATAGAGTTAAAGATCGGGAGAAAAAAGAAGAGTGTTTTTATTAAAATAAAACAAGGATTCTCGCTGGAGAAAGTCTTGTTTGCTCATTAGGAAAAGGTTCTTTTGGAGAGGAAGCAAACCCATTTAGTTTACGGTTCACTGAAGTCGGGCAAAGAAAGTGGGGGAGCAAGACGTGCGGAACAAGTAGAGATGGTGGAACAGTGTTGCAGATTGAAAAGAGATGGGGAAATTGAGTTGAAAAGCTCAACTATACTGTGAGTATGTAAGCAAGTGCCAGAGATTATGCAATGCTCAAAGAGTACTACCGGAACAAGTAGATTCTTCCTTGGATCAGATAAGGAGTAGATTTGATACAATTGACTACGGATGAAGAGGATGTTTCGATTTTATCCTGATATTTTCCCTCTTCCAGCTTGTAGCGCTAAAAACCCAACTCGCCCAAGCTCCAACTAGTCTTGGCCTGGATTCTTATCAAGCAAATTTCACAAGTTTGCATGAGCGAGGACCACTTGCGGTTTCGCTAAGTCAAAGCAGTATATATAAAAATTAACAGTTTCATGCAAAAATATTCTCAACAAGCAAAAAAATAAAATTTTAGAACCATATCCGGCTGAAACCACATCTGACTAATAGGTTTGCTGCACTATAATATTCAGCAAAACAAGAAAATTTAATAGGCACCAAATATGGGGAATCTAGCTTGACGTAGGTTCAGCATAGGAGAACCCACTGAAGGCAAAGCTGACCGTGTAAACTGCAAAAGTAGCACAAATTTACTTGGCGAAGTCCGACAATCACATACAAACATTGTCAATGATATAGCTCTAACAAACATTCAACAGGCATATTTAAGCCTTTAACTAGCAGGTCAATTCGTTGAATTTGAAGCCTGTAACTTGAATAAATTCTTCACCACTATCTTCAACCTTAATGCGCTTGCGATCCATTGGTCCTCTTTCAAAATATTCACCATCTGCGAGAACTGTTTGCTGAATGGCTGGCATTCTTCCTAAATATTTTTTTTTTCTTAAATAACCTTCCACTTTAAGCAGCCTACCGCCGCGCTTGTTGAATAAACCCTGCAGTACAATCTCCTTTCCACGTGTTTCAATAGACAAGGTGTCTACGGAAGTGTTCGGATTGACTTCACGAAGCGGAATAGTCCAGCGAAAATGCGTAATATCAGAGATCTGAAGATTGGGAGCGAACTCTAGAGTACCATGCTGTGACTGAAAATAAAATCTGTTAAACTAAGCATACAGCAAAGTCAAATGTATTCTACCAACCAAATGCTTGGCATGCATAACCACGAGCATGCAAAATCTATTAGAAGTCAGCAAAATCTTTCTACGTTGTTTTTTGCACAAAATTTGAATAATTTCATCAAGAACTTCAGTAGGCAAAAAGTCGGAGATCATTTAGTTAGCAAACTTTTTTAACATTATACTGACATTAAGCTGCTTAGTTGCCGGCCTGACAGTCAACATATCTAAAAAGATAAAATTTGCATGTCCTTTGTATGCCTTGCGTTGCATAGGTAAGTGCTTAATACTCACGTTTTCCACGAGGTAAAACTCGGCAATCGACTTCGATCTTGTGCGCTGGGCGATAGGCCTTTGTCCGGCAGACATGAAATTTCTGAGCTAAAAAGCATTGATAAATAACTTTTCAACAGTGATCAAGCCTATCAACTTTTCATTTCAATTCAAGAAAACGGTCACGATTTGCAGCAATATATTTACGTAATCGTTTTAGAAAGTCGTCGGTAGCCTTTCAATATATTCTTGTGGAATGTCGTCCCATTCTCTAATCAAAAATGCCTTCTATGCTTTGTGCTTGTGTTGACTAACTTGTGTGGAGATTATACACCTAACCTGGCTGTGGTAATACTTCAAAAAGAGGCTTGCTTGCTGAGATATGATTAAAACTAGGAAAAAAGGATAAAAACTAAGTTCGCGGCTGGCTATGATAACATCTCAGCAAGGAAGCCTCTTGTTGAAATTCTGTTTTCAGACTTAGATTCCTGAGGTTATTTTTGCCTACTAGGGTGTCTCAGAATAAAGAAATCCTTTCAAAAATGAGTACTGTAAATGGATGCCGTAAATTCTCTATTAAAAGGCCCCTCTCTAATAAAAGGCCCCTCTCTAATAGAAGGCCACCCTCTGAAAAGGGTTGAAAAATAGAAGCCCCGGGCCTTCTAATAGAGAATATACGGTATATGTGAATTTTCGTGGCGTAACAAAGTGACCGCGCAACAAATGTACCACGTAACAAATTTTTGCATACATTATGGTGTACACTGTACAGCCGCAGCCCCATGGAGCATGGTTTCAATACGGCTTTTTGAAACATTGGTGTAATCCAGTCACTGGATTCCAGTGTTTTTAAATTAAAAATGAATTTTTCGAATTTGATAAGAAAAATTCACTTTCATCAAAAGCCCGTTTTCATTCTCATTTTCATTTTGGATACATTGATCACCAGTGACTGGTGTAATCGAAAATTGACTTTAATTATTTTAGCTTTCGCAGATCGAGCATCCACATTGTCAATTTTCTGAATTTGGAAAAAGATGCCGGTGACCTGTTCTGATATCTGCAAGGTTGTTTTCGCCATTCTGGCTCCGGTATTATTCGTGTTCAGAATTTTTTTGAAAACTTTGATGATAACTCTTTAGCCTCTCGGTGTCTTCCTCGAAGTTGGATGTGGTGTCGACTTGCTCGTCAATATTGGCTTGACTTTGCTTGGCTACGTTCCTGGTTTGCTTAGTTCGCCTTACTGTTTAAAAATCTAAAATGTTGAGGTTTTAGGGATTCTTCACGCCTTCTATATTATTTGTCGATACTGATCAGTAGTTATGACACTTTGCTCTTAAGACTTTCTGTTTGAAGAAGTATTTGAAGTTTAAGTTTCATGTTGACCATCATTCTGTCTAGGCTGCCATTGCTTATAAAAATTTTGTTCATCATATAGTCCAATGTGGTTTTTGCTTCCTTTTGCAACTTTACATTTTCACATGGGCAACCTAATTTTTTTTTTATCGTTTTAAAAATTTTAGAAGTCAATCAAATATGGAACAATTTTACAGTTCAGTGAATATCAAACAGGCAGAAAGTCGCCAACAGGTTGTTTTTGGTTACTCTGTTTGCCCAATCAGAATGCTTCTTGTCATTTTTGTTTACACCTTTTTAGACCTTGCAAAAGTTGGAAACTGACGTGGGCGAAGTTTATCAAGTTTACAAAGACCTGGCTAGAATTGTTCGTGACAATGATGAAGTGGTCGACAGCATTGAGGCAAATATTGGACAAACGGCCATCTGTGTGGAGCAGGGTCAGGCGCTCGCTCAGAACGCTTTGCACTACAAGACCAAGTCGAGACAGAAAAAGCTGGCATTCGTTCTCATTGTTGTTGTCGTCTTCTCCATTGTAATTGTCCTGACCTGTTTGTTAAAGGCTTAAATCTGCCTGTTGAATGTTCGTTAGAACTATCATTGACAATGTTTGTATGTAATTGTCGGACTTCGCTAAATAAATTTGTGCTACTTTTGCAGTTTACGCGGTCAGCTTCGCCTCCAATGGGTTCTCCTATGTTGAACCTACGTCAAGCTAGATTCCCATATTTGGTACCTTAAAGTTTCTTGTTTTTATTGACTACAATAGTACAGCAAACCTATTAGCCAGATCTGGTTCTCAATTTTTTTTTGTTTGTTGAGAATATTTTTGCATAAAACCATTAATTTTTGTCCATGCAAAGCGTTGATACAATACTTTTAGCAATCCGCAGATCTTTTGATCCACCGACAAAAGTTCTTGAAATTGCAAGGTACGGATGAATTACACCTGGTGCCCGATACTGCTTTGACTTAGCAAAATTGTAAATGGTCCTCGCTCATTTAAACTTGTGAAATTTGCTTGATAGAAGTGAGTATACCCCTATACACGCACCTTGAAGCCACTGAATGCTGCCAGCTATGAACAAACCCTGCAATTAAATCGAGAAAATAAAAGCTTTGAAAAGAGACAAAAGTACTCCATGAACTTCAGTCTTTATTGAACAAAATCAAATAGAATGGACAAAACATTTATTTAGAAGTGAAATAATTTGGCTGGTCTTGTTTGTGCACCTTTAGTCATTCCAACATCTGCCTTTTCGCCTCTGCTTTCTGGTTAGAGATGACCAATCTTGCGGATATCCTCCTGTCCATAGTCAATTTAGAAGAGAAACAAGCAATTCTCACATTGCTAAATCTCAAACTATGGATCGATTTTGGAGTAAGATTTATTTTCAAGCTATAGCCTGTGCTTAGTTTAGCCATAATGCTATTCGTTTCTTCAATGCCATATTTTGGATTTCTTAGTTTTTTACTTATCAAAGGAGTACAACCCTCAAATCTACATGCAGAAGCTTCATTAAAATCTAATTTATTGACTGAGGATGACATTCGGCTTTTTAGCCACAAAATTAATGGTACCATGTTAAAAAAGCCTGATGGCATCCACTTCACGAATGCTATAGATGCAAACATGGTAGGCGATGATGAATACAATGCAGAAGAGTCAGCTCAGCAATGGATCTCCGGTGAAGTTCCCTTCATGATTACGGACGATGAAACTCTCCACGAAGATTTCTTCGAACAATTCGGTACCTTATTTAAGATTATTTTTAGTTGCTGAGATATGATCAAGAGTCTGAAAGTGGTGAATTTTTTTGGGTGGCCTACTTAAAATGGTGCTTACACTGTCAGCAACCTAAAACAACCTGTTAATGCTGACATAGGACAGTTGGACAATCATAGACGGTTGTCTATGGTTTTTTTACCAAACTCAATGGACGTCCACTAAACTCTAAACGGGTATTCGGTCGCTTTGCGACTAAAGACGTCAAGCAGACTCCTGGATGCAATAGATTAAAGTGGACATCCATTCGATTTGGTTGCTGTATAGCCGAATATGAATAAACACTTAAACTTGTGAAGCTTACTTGTGTATACCTGTGTTTCCACAACCTTGGTATAAGGGATGATTTTATCCTCAATTTATGGTAGCTATTGCACCTTTTTTTGTACTACTCATTAATTTTCAGGTGAAGCAGTGGAGGATTTTCATCAAAACACCTGTATAAAGTTCAGACCAAAACTTGAACCTGATCACTTTTTCATCAAAATTATCAGTGGAGAGGGGTAATTATTCTATTCAACCATCAAAGTGTCATTAGTTTCAAAACTACCGTATTGCTTGTAATAAACTCAGCTTCTAAAACTCTCCTATACGTTTCTCGTCATCATTAACTTTAGAAGATCGTCGAATAAGATCTTCCGCTATGAAAGCAATTGAAAATCAAGATGACGTGGTAACTTCAGCTCTAAGATCTCGGAAATATAACGCTACGCTGAGAAGATTAGAGTCGCAATCTGAAAAAAAAATAAGATTGTTGAAGAACGGCTGAGATTAGCAAGTTCTAAAAGTTTGACGAAAGAGCATATAATTTGACGGGAGATTTCAATTTGAGTCTTTTAAACAGATTCTTTTAGATGTTGGTCTTATGTGGGAATGCAGTCGGAACTGATCTATGAAGGTCAAGAAGTTTCCTTGGGCCCGGAATGCTGGCGCAAAGGTATCATACTTCATGGTTAGTTTGAAACCTTTTTGAATATCCTGTTGTGAATGTTTTGTTTTACAGAGCTAATGCATGTCCTAGGATTTTTCCATGAACACTCTCGATTTGGTGAGTGAGATCTATCCGCTTGTCAGTCTCTTATCGGCCTAAATAAATTTTTTTGTTTGTAGATCGTGACCAATTTATTGAACTCAATCTGCAAAACATCCAAAAAAGTAGGAATTTTAAAATTTTTTACCTGTCCTAATCTCATTGTCAAGACGGAAATGACCCAGATTATCAAGCTCCATCAGCGATGCTCAATCAGCATGTTGGCGGTTGCCGGTCTGCCGCTCTTTGCTTGCCCGCGTTGCTTTCTGTTTCTGTGAATTGTTTCATAGCGTTTTGAACTGTTGTTTTTGAAACACCGAAAAGCCCGATAATCTCGCGCTAGCTTTTCTATGGCTAATGGAGCTTGATAATCGCCGGTCTCAAATTGCTCATTTCTAAAAACGGACCATTAGCTCAATCACAGACTGTATACTTAGTTTTTTTTATATCGCATTCACCAATTCGACAAACGCTCAAAACAGCATGTAGATGAAGTTGGCTCTTACGATTTTTCCTCTATTATGCACTATGAAGGCAATGCTTTTGCTGTGGACAAGCGAAAGCCAACAATTATGTCCAAATTGAACAGGTTTTCACTCTACTTTGCAGATTTTCTGGTTAAGCATTCTATTTAAGTGAAAGCACATCAGAAATGGGTCAACGGATTCGATTGAGTGTGATCGACATCCATAAAATCAACCGTCTTTACAACTGTACTATCAATGCAGATCCAAAAACTGCCAGACCACATCACCAACACCGGTATCCATCAGTAGGACGACGAATTCAGGAGAGAAATGTGGCTGGCACCTTGCCTTTCACTCAAACATTCCTTTTCTCTAGCAATTCTCCTCAGCAACCTCCCACTTCTTCTTATCTTAATGCCCAAAAAGATTCAGAAGCGACTTCTACTGCTTTTAAAACTAGCCAGGACTTTTTTATTCGAACAGGTAGGTGCAACGTTGGGCAATCACGGTGTTTAAGTCAAATAAGTTTATTTTCTTTTAAAAAGTCGAAAAGTCTCTACAGGAGTCTAAATAGACTACCATGTCTCTCAGGCAGTGTTTTCATAATTGACACCGACGCTGACGTGTCAGTTTAGCTGACTGAAGCTTCGTGGAAGTGGAAATAATACAGTAGTACCGAGTCGGTACTACCGACTTTTCTCAGGCAATTAACCACTCAAATTGTAGCTAAGATGGTAAGCTGAAATTTGGTTGATAAGTTGCTTGAGAGTTACTTGCAAAAATTTGATCAGAAACATGATGTTGAGAGCACAATTTTGAGTCAGGGAGTGCGGTGTTCGTTTATTAGCGAAAATACGGTTGCTTTTTCTTTATCATGGCTCTATATTGCGTTCTCATGTGGTGTCATCAGTCGTTGTAAATAAAAATGTTTTTCATCTATTATCGAGTCGAATTGTTCTTGTAAACAATGATGAGGTAATTTTTTTTGCAATGTTTTTACGAAAACTTATTTTAGTTGTTCTTGAAGTGAAGATGATTAATTCGTGTGCTCTTCTGGCTAAGTCGTTTTCTCGTGCCTCAATTGTCTCTCGTCCTCTGTCGCTCTCTTTTATGCTTGCCGACAATGCTGGTTTGTTGTCTTTGTCGGACAGTGAGCACATAAATAAGAGCTCCTCTGATCAGGTAAGCAGTGAGGAATCTCGTGGTAAGGATCAGCAGCAGTTTATGCAAGAGAAAGATCCTGGTCTCATTCAAAGCTCTTCTATGTATAGACAGGAAAAGGGTGGTATTCATCAGGCTCATCAGGCTATGGATTCAATCGCGAGGTCGGTTAGATGGCGCTTTTTCCAGATATAAGAATTGACAAGATTTTTTAGCGTGAATCGTGTTGAATTGGTTGGCCACACAGCGAACGATCCATATATCTTCAAAGGGAAAAGCGGGCGTGATGTCTCTTTGTTTAATCTGTCCACTAATTCTCGCGTACCTACTTTCCGAGGTGATTTTGTCGTCACGCGTGAACTCCACAAAATTTTCGTCTCCGAGTATGTTTTTACGCCAACATTTCTTTGAATCTTTTATTTTTTAGTAATTTAACGGATTATGTGAAGAAGCATGTTCGTAAGGGTTCGTTAGCTATTTGACTAATTACATTTTATCATCTTCTATGTTATAGGGTGCAGACTTGTTGTAGTTGGTCGCATTAGTTCTACGAGCGAGAGAGGAGCTGACAAAAATAGTTTTCGTGCCCAAATTTACGGTATTCGTTGACGATATTTCTTAACTTAAACGTATTAATTAAGCCGAACAGATTCAAGTTGTTCGCCAAGCCTTTTCTGCCGTGAATCTCGAGTCTTAGAAGTTAAGAGCATCAAAAATTTGTTCTTGTTTATTGATAATGTTATCACTACCGCGTACAGGTGGTGTCATCAGTCGTTGTAAATAAAAATGTTTTTCATCTATTATTGAGTCGAATTGTTCTTGTAAACAATGATGAGGTAATTAGATTCGGTGGTATTGTGGTGCTGGAGCTAGAGAACTTACTTGTATATTTTAGGCGGGATTTTTGAGCTAAGACCTCCTTTTTTGGCTGCTCCACGTATGCGGTTAATAAATTATTTGAAATAAGCTGCCCGATTAAGCAAGATTTGGAAAAACTTTTGTCGAAAGAATTGGCCCGCCTGGGTAGATCGTAAGGGCCTAATAATAGGGCTCTAATAATATCCTTAATTGTGATCGGATGTACTCTATTACGATTGGTCTCGTCTCGTTTCCATGTTTATACAAAGGATAAAGCATTTATTTTCATTTGGTTCAGTATATTTTGGTGGAAACTGCATCTAGTAGCTAGAAACTAAACTTCTGTAGTGTAGATCAACAACTCTCCCTAAAGAGATTAAAAGCTTATCTTTTATTTAAGCAGGAAAAACCGAAATGGAACACATGCTATAAAATAAATATTCATTTGGTTTTCCTAGGGCTGAAACCAGCAGGTCCATCCAGTTATGGCGTCCAATTGCCGGATGGTAGCTACCTGTTAAGTTCAGTACCAGTTCCCTTTTTGTCGAGAAAAAGTAACGGAGGTGGAGGCATAAACCCCAACGATTACAATTACCCATATCCCTCTGATAGCATTGAGCCAGGAGCGCAATTCTCAGACAATTCAGTGCCACACTCTTCTTCTTCTAATTATTTTGTGAATTCCCCTTCAGCCAATGCTGACAACATTGTTTGCGAGAATGCCGCACAAGCCAACTGTGTCGATAGGAACAATGTAAGTGTAATTTGATGGTACACTGGTGATTTAACTAACCCTAAAATAACCCCTAACCCCAAAAAATCCGCAAAAGCCACTAGGATAGCTTGAGGGGGAGGGGCTTATATCCCAGTAGATTCAGTTTTTCTGATTTACCCTTAAGTATCAATGAATAAAAAACAGACAGTCTAGGGTGAGAAATGAATTAGTGGAAAATGTTTTTCCATTACAAATTATGGTTGCAGAATTGTGTGGAGCTGGCATTGAAAGGACAATGTGACAAGAAGCCTGGACTGATGCTGAGGATGTGCAGGAGGTCTTGCTGCAACTGTGACGGTTGGTTGTTGGGGAGTCATAATAAACTTTTTAAAACCTATTTGGCAGATTTGAAATGTTACGACACCAAAGATGAACAAAAGTATGCCACTCTGTGTCTGGCCCAGAACAGACAGAGCAACTCTGTGGTGTTGAGCGCTTGTGATGTGCCGGAGACTAAACAAAACGCGCTAGACTATTGTCCTAGGACTTGTGGTCTGTGTTCCGGCTACCCAACTGGGGGGCTGTCCCACAACAAACCACCCAACACTTCTCTCTAATAAGGCCCCATGTTCGGAGAAGGCTTGAAAAATAAGACTCCATGGGGCTTTACTAGAGAAAATACGGTATATAAAAATTGAATAAATTGACTAAAGTATGGAACAGGCACCCCAGTCTGTACCAGAGTCGACTAGGGTGCCTGTTCCACAGTCGACTGGAGTGCCTGTTCCATAGTTGACTGAAGTGCCTGTTCCACAGTTGTCTGGGGTGCCTGTTTCATAGTTGACTGGAGTGCCTGTTCCACAGTTGACTGGGGTGCCTGTTTCATAGTTGACTGGGGTGCCTGTTCCACAGTTGACTGGAGTGCCTGTTCCACAGTTGACTGGGGTGCCTGTTCCATAGTTGACTGGAGTGCCTGTTCCACAGTTGACTGGGGTGCTTGTTCCAGAGTTGCTCCCATAAATTAAACCAGAAAAATGGCAATATTCACGTTTAGACCCTGCTTTTTTCTGGTTTAGTCTCTGGCTTATTCCCATCAAAAAGTGGCCTTTCTAAAGGTTTTCACAGCTCTAGTCTAATCTTACAGTTCAATTTGTCATCTCTCGTTCTTGTAAATAAGTTTCTGATATTCACACACATTTTGTACTCTAATCAATGCTCCGAATAAATTTTTTATTAGTCGACTTTACACAAATGCACTCAAAGAAGAGTCATGGCATATAGATAAGGATAAGAAAAAATACTATAAAATTTTACGTATACAGAAAAATATTCCTACAAAGTTGAGAAGAAAAGCATTTCTTAGCCAGTTTTTCTGGTTTTTTGTATTGCTGGAGTGCCAAAAGGAATCAAGAGGATAAAGACTGCAAACTGACAACTAGTTCTGCCAAAACTCAGTAGCCAGGAGGAGTTCGTGGCTGGAAATGATTAGATGTTTTGCTTTTTTACTAGATTGCCTACCTTGGGGCAATGATCGCAAGCTCCATGTGCTCCAGGATTTCCAGGAGGTCCAGTTGGACCAGGTTGGCCAGGCTTTCCATAAGGTCCTGAATTTGAGGGGTTTGGGTGATGGTAATGGTTATGGAATTGCTAACTCATAAAATTTACCTGGATTTCCCTGGTCTCCTTGTGCTCCCTTAGGTCCAGGCTGTCCAGGCTTGCCTTTGGAACCTGGAGGTCCCGGCTGTCCAGGTGGACCCATCTCTCCTTGCCTTCCTGCAATTTTTTGTATCGTCTTTTGTGCTTTTTGTGTGTCCAATTATACATTATATAAATATAGCTTAACCAAATATAGTGTCACTTATCGTAAATTTGATCCTCTTTTGCCTATTTATTGAAAATCCTGATGTCCCACCTTGACCTTGTTGAAGATACAATTTATTTATTATTATAATACACTACTACCGCATTTTGTTTACTCTAAAGCCTCTCAGTAGTCAAATTGTCCTCAGGAATTCTGATCTCAAAGGTGAATTTAGAAAAGTGGCTTGGTTGCCGAGATATGACCAAAAGTTGGACTACCAACATTTTAAACCACCGACCACCCTACTTGCAGCCATTTACGGCTTCTGTTTTGTGATAGTCCAACTCACCTGGTGGGCCTGGTGGTGCAACTCCTGGCACGTGCTCTAAAAACAAAAAAAAAATAGTAAAAGCTTTTTTTTAATGGTCAAAAAGCCTACTTCCAGCTTCTCCTTTATCTCCTGGTCGCCCAGGCAGACCTTGTGGGCCAATTGGTCCCTGCTTTCCGGCTGGTCCTTTTGGTCCTGGTTTGCCTGAAATTTTGTACGTTGCCTTCTGAAACAGCCCTAAAAAGTGGACCTGGAGATCCTGGCTCTCCTTGTTCTCCTGGATAGCCTTTGGGTCCTTTGTCTCCAGGACTACCAGGGGGTCCAGGAGGTCCTGGAGGGCAGTCTCGAACACAGGGAGCGGACTGAGAACCGACAGAAGAGTCTTGTCCCGGCTGTCCATCCAATCCTGCTTTCCCATCTTTGCCATCTGAATTGGTTTGGTGTGTTACTAAATAAATATAAATAGTTTTTTGAAAAAAACTAGCCAATTCCATCATGTCCAGGCTCTCCAGGTGGTCCTGGAGGTCCAATCTGGCAGGCACAACCTTAATTTAATTTTTTTTTATTTCTCTGGCTAAACCAAGTGCATATCCACTTGGTGTACATTTTTGTGTCATTCTTAAGATTTTCTTCTTTTTTTGTAGTATTAGGTTGAGTAATAGGTTTCGGCAGTTTTGCTATCCTTTTCACTCATATGTTTGTCGTTTATTGAAATATCCGTACTACTGGATTGTACCTATAGGGAGCGGAAGGGACAAGAAGGGGCCACTTTCTAAGCAGGCCTATTCAGGTGGCAAAAATCAGCATTTTCGACATCTACTTTTCTTCTTCTTCCATCGAGGTCAAAAGGTAACAGAAGCAGCCGAAGAAATTTGCGCCGTATATGGAGAAAATGCTATAGCCGCGAGAACCGCGACTACCCTAAGCCTGAGCTTTTAACTTAGGGTAGGCCAGCGTAGGTTAGCCGTAAACCACTAGACCTAGGTGAAACACAACTCGGCTGACACAGCTAGTGCAAAGGTGGGAAGAAGTCGTACAGAATGACGGAGAATACATGCTATTGTTATAATTGCAAGGGTCCTTATGATTTAGAATAACAGCTGATGTGCTTGAAGCATGCTTACAATCATCCTCCTTGCCATCACTAGGACCTCCAGCGTCTTGTCCACCAAGCCCACTACCAGGAGTTGGTCCAGCACCTCCTGCAGCCTTGGATTTTTGAGCTGGGCCAGGTCCAGCTGAGGATGAACCTGCTCCATCAGCACCTCCACCATAGCCAGCAGCTGCGGAGGGAACAGTAGTTTCAGCTGCTCCACCTCCATAAGCTTGTTGTCTTCGAATCTCCCTGCTGAACTGACTGTGAGGGGCAAAAGCAGAGTCTCTGTAAATTGTTTTTACAGAGCAAAAGTGAAGCACTGATCGGATTAGTAAACTTACTCTCTAACCTCATCGGGGTTCCGGATGAAGTGACCGAACAACCTAGAATAATGTAATGACTGGTGTGTTTGTGCCGTAAAAAGTTGTTCTTGGGAACTTGAAGCTCATTAAACTTGCCATAAGCAACTACCAGATGTCGCGGTTTATATACGGCCACTTAGGTATCATATAAACCTACTTGGAAGTGGTATAATATAAGATAAACTCGATATAACAGCCTCTCCTAAGCCAGGTCCCGAGGGGGGCTGTTATATCGAATGTTTACTGTATAAGTATGAATCAAAGCCCACGTCATACATTAGGCACTCCTCGCCTTTGTAAAGCTCGTCTATAAGACGGGTCCTCAACGATTTGTTACGACTCCACTAGCCGAAAATTGGGTAGTGACAGCATAGAAGGACACTCACTACCATCCTCGCAAATATTCTTTAAATAAATAAAAAGACTGACCATCTGCCATTCCTGGTAGCCTCGGTGGTTCTCTTGAGTCGTTCCGCATGGATGTGTTGGCCTTTTCCGTGCTGCACAGTCACCACTTCTGACCACAAGTCTCTGTTTCGGCTCTGCAATTATAAATTAGTAGAGAATCAGTCAGAAAGCCGTTAAAGCCCCACTCTGCAGAACTCAATGTCACTGGTGATGGAGGACTGGACTCGTTGGATGTACTGGTAGGAGATAGGCAGGAGGACTACACAAGCCAGCATGGTCACAGTGGACAACGCCACAGCCACAAACGCCACCCTGCGGAAGTGCCTCAGGTCCTGCTCA
Source organism: Subanguina moxae (assembly GCA_000981365.1). Taxonomy (NCBI): domain Eukaryota; kingdom Metazoa; phylum Nematoda; class Chromadorea; order Rhabditida; family Anguinidae; genus Subanguina; species Subanguina moxae. Next base: position 2,754 of record BBSZ01000008.1, on the reverse strand, counting down.
TCGTACTCGCTACACAACAGGTGCGACTTGTCAGCTGCTGCTGAGGCTGCTTTGGCGCAGCTCGTCGGCATTCCTTTTTGCTCAAAAAGAAATAAGATCTCTCTCAAAGCAAATGACAAATTCGTTAGAATAAGAGAAAGTGCATAGAAGGGAGCAAAGAGGGGAGAAAATGGTGGTTAAATCCCCCACTGCTGACAGTGGCTCTGAGTCAACACACCAATTGGGTGACCTCATTTGTTGGAAAAGATTCTTACTCTTTTGGGAACGTCTAATCAAGTCAATGATAGAGATGGTTTGCGACAGTGCTTCTCAAACAACAGTCGCTTTCTTGTCTTGTCTCGACCGAATTTGAAGTATAGCCGCTGGTTTTTAAGCAGCAGAAAGTTGCTGCACTACGGTAGTTTATCTCCTTACCCCCCTCCCCAAAAAATGATATCGAGCGCCGGTAAACGGGCGAACGGGGGCTCTAATTGGATATAACCGAGTAGGTCTGAGGATGGGGGGAGGGGTGGATATAACCGAGTAGGTCTGAGGATGGAGGGAGGGACATAACCGAGTAGCGCCCCAATATGAATGATCAACCTAGAACATGTTCGGAAAAAAGCATATATGCGACTTTTAGGCAACGCGCCTAATTTTTGGATGAGATAAATAATTTACGCAAACTGCGATCAGCCTTGCCTAGGTCTGCTGGTTGAATTAGTGAAGCATGCAAAAAAATGCAGACGAATTTATTGAAAATACATTAAACATGCAAAACAGAGATGAATGCGCTTTTTTGCATCCATTTTGTGAGTAAATTAAGCAGAAGGAGGAACCACCAGCCGGAGAGAATTCATTGCTCTCTCCAAGTGGACCTGCAGGCAAGTCACTCCTTGGTCAGCCAGCATTCATTCACTCGGTTAGCATTAGCAAAATGAGAGAAAAATTAGTTAGTCACACTCAAGGAGACGCGTAACTCTCACAATTTTCAGCTGTGTTCACATAGTGGTTGGATGAGTGGAAAATCAATTTGAAAACATCAACGACGTAATTCGCTCCATCAATTGTAATGAGGGTGCTTGGCTACTATATTAATAGTAAGGCTGATAATTTTGTTTGTGGGTTAGTGACCTGAAGAGGGTTGGCAGCAGGCTGTACTGGTCTCCGGAGGTGCGGCTAATTCGTTCGGCGGAGGAAGATAATTTCAACAATCGAGAAGCAAGATGACGCGGCCATTAAAACTCTAGGATCTTGGAAATATAAAGCTAGATTTAGGGCAAAGACATGACATCCATTTTTAAAGTTGGAGGCCAGAGACGGAGAAACATTCAAAGTTCTCGGCCAGTATTTGTGTTGCCAGGCTATCATCCTGTTCAACCGCTGCCAAAAGTGGCTGATCGTCAAAATCCGATGGCTGACCTCTTCCTGCCTTGTCCTCCAAGCTGGTATCACATAATTTGAAGTGGGCAAACCACTCCTGACATTGCCTTTCGCTGATTGTTCCTTCGCCAAAAAGTTCGTTGAGATCGCGAAATGACTGTGTTGCTTTCCATCCTTTCTCGAAGTGGAACAGCACAATATGACGCATATGAATATGGTTTTCGACGCGCATTAACTAAATACAGAAGATTACTTTTATAAAAATAAAATAAACAATACGGCAATTTTCCCTAAAGAAAAACGTGCCAATATAGACCGCAAATAATTATGCACCAACCAAATGCAAAATTTACGAGTTCGAGAGTGTTCAAGCTAATAAGTTACGAACTGTTGGTTAGCCATTAAAATTTGGTCAGGAAGGTATGCATTAAATAAATAGTTAAACATAATTTTTGATGGGTTACGCTAAGCCCATAAATAAACCATAAGTCTGAGAAGAACAATGTTTTCTATGGAAATATAGGATGATCAAAACACCACCAAGTAGTCGAAATCCCTCCAACGAAAAAAAGGGGAGTGGGCAAGTAAGTTGGCTGGCAGCTTTTATATAAAGGAGTGCAAAATTCCTTTCGTTTTTGCTGAATTTCTTTTCTCCAGGAAGCATTAGAGGAGATAAGGCAGCAGATCAGCCTGTAGCGGGCGGAGTCTTTATTTGCTTAGATGGGTGTGAGGATTTTCTGGCGGCTGAATGGACGACAAGATAACTTTGGAAACATGCTTACAATGTAGGAGCAGAAGTTTTTTTTTTGCAAAACTGATGTTCAAGATAAGAAGGTTTGTAAAAAATAGGTGTGAAATTTACATCCATATTTTTATCAGGCGCCTGAACAGTTGCCGACATAATCCGATACAAAAATAGACCAGAAAAGAATTTTCTCACAAATTTTCGACTTTGCTGTCTATTAATATGTCTATTTATACACAAAAAAAAATTGCACAGCAGTGTGTTCTCGTAGCCGAGTGGTTGAGCTTTAAAAAGTTTTCCTAGTACAGTCAAACCTCGATATAACGAACCCTCGATATAACGAAACCCTCGATACAACGAACCTCTGGGCACAGTTTGGTTGGTTTTGACTGAAACATAAGGAGCTATACCCTCGATATAACGAACCCTCGATATAATGAAACCCTTGATATAACGAAGATTTTTTCAAATGTTTAAGGTAAGAGCACCCTCGATATAACGAAACCCTTGATATAACGAAGATTTTTTCAAATGTTTAAGGTAAGAGCACCCTCGATATAACGAAACTTTGTGTTTTGTATATATCAGTTTACACAAATTTTTATAGTTTTGTTTCGTTTGATTCTATTTTTGTCCTTATTTTTGTG
>BBSZ01000007.1:0-22186 GCA_000981365.1 Subanguina moxae | reverse complement strand
GGGGGGGGGGGGGGGGGGTAAAGAAAACAAGCAGTTCACTTTGTGCCTTTTTGTCGTCTTTTAGCTAGTTTTTTGGATGCAAAGAGAGGAAACAGAAGATCCTCTCTGGCCGCTGGCACAACTTCCACATCAGCCAAATAGCCCAAGTTAGTGATGCTGCCGCTGTTCTGTCTCAAATTTAGAGAGATGATGAGGTGCAAAAAGAAAAGATGGGCAGCCTACAAGGCCGTCACTTGTTAATCTAACTAGGAGTCCTAGTCTAGGACCATCAGCTTTTCTCGTTTGAGTTTGTTTTATGGTTGTGTTATGAATGAGTAAAAAGCAATAGGCGCACGGTGGGCGGCCTGTTTCACCTAAGTTTAGTGGTTCACGGCTAATCTAAGCTGGTCTACCCTAAGCCTTAGGCTTAGTTGTATGACTAAGTCTAGATATGTCTAAGTAATATATGTCCAACTCTGTATGTCTCAGTCTAGTTCCTCGGATCTAAATATACCATCAATTTTCAACTTCTATGACGAAAATTTTGGGCTTTAAAAATACCATTTATGAGGTAGTTTACCTTGGAAGACCAAGGTCGCTTGAGAGGGTCACAGCAGTAGAATAAAGTATGAAAAATGACAACAGCATCAACAATAATAACAACAATTGCTTTGAAAATTTAGGCCGGCCAGAAGATAAGAACCAAAGCATTTATTTTATGATAAAGATAACACAGCGAAAACAGATATCAAACATGATTGCAGAATGACTACCCAGATCTGGGAGGACGTTTGGCCTGCCCATCCGGAATCTCTATCAGAAGCAGTGGACAATCATCAGCAAGATTTCGGTCACAAATAAAGAAGTTTTTCCGCTGCAGCTCAATTATATCCCCTCTTCTGACACTTCGCAGTGCTGGCTCACCGATCATAACTGCATGCTTCTTAAAAATAAGGATACATACACACAGTCGCAAAAAATTTATATTGTACTATTTGAGAATTGCCATAACTTTTCCCAGAGTACACATTTGACTCTAGTATAGAATTGGCTGCTTTTTTTGTCTTGGTCGCCCTCCCCCCGTTGATTTTTTGCGTATCCATCCTCTAATAACAGTCGTCCCCAACTGTATTACGACTCTTATTTGGTCTGAAATAAAATGCTTACAACACTATCTCTATTAACAAAATCCATCCAATCATCGGTCTTTTCAATCACGGCTTTAGTGATGAGATGATCATAGCGTACTGTCAACACCGGAACTAACTGAGCTTCAGGCGCTTCCGCCAACCATGTGAGTTTGACAGAGTTTTTGTAATCCTAAAATCGATTTCAAACAATGTTTGTAGGCTGCAAAAAAATGAAAGATGCCTAACCTTGTTATCGAGATCCAAATCGACTGTGATAGCAGTGACCTGACCGTCTTTTCTCGACACATCTCTCACCCTCATATTGCCCCAACGCATGAATGTGATTACATCACCTTGCTTCAGAGATAGAGCGTCTTTCTGTTCAATTAGAATTTTTTGGGAGAACCACACACCCTTGGTTTCCATTTGATCACTCTAAAAAAATATTTTTTCAGTCTTGTTCAAGTCATGATACGGAGAATAAGGATCGAGGAAACATAAGTAAAAAAAGAAAAGGCTCACATTTTTGTAAAGAGGAATATGACGTAGCTCCACACTTACAGACTGGCGAATGAACACTGGCACCACATCATTGTTGTTCGAGGAGCAGTTCAAGGCAAAATAGCGTGGAGCAATACAATCAACCACTTTCTTATTCATCCCCCATAGATTACTCCATTCCAATACTGCGTTCGATCGACTCCCGCCCTGCCATTCAATAAATTGACGCAAGCCTTGCGTAGTCATTCCACGTCGCATCAACCCTCGAATAGTTGGCATTCTTGGATCATCCCTAAAAACATACAAATCAAGCTTACTCTTAGCCCTTTAAGTTAAATGGAACAAGAATACCATCCATCTACGACCTTCTCTTGCACTAGCTCAGTCAATTTACGCTTGCTTACCAAAGTATTTGACATGTCTAAAATTGGGAAAGAGAGTGTTTGACATTTTTGTAGGCCAACCTCCTTTACAAAGCAAAACTCAGAGATAAACAGACCTACTCAGTCGAGAAAATGTTGAAACAAAAGGCTTTCTAAAACCCAGAGCATCACAGATAAAATAATACAGCTTCTCTCTCTCTTCAAATTCCATGGTTCGCAAGGCATGCGTGACTCCTTCGACGCTGTCAATAACTGGGCAAGCGAAATCATAGGTGGGATACACCCTAAATGACAAAGTACAAAATAAAGCAGTTTTTTCAGACCGCAGGACTTATAAGACAACCTAATGTGTGCCATGGGCTTACCCTTTTTTATACTTACTTATATTTTTCACCGGTTCTGGGATGCTTTTCGGTCTTGCAGCGATAGATAGTTGGGTCTCTGAGCACACCATTATTGCAAGTCATGTCGATTTTGATTCTAACACAGCACTGTTGACCTTTCAAAGTTCCCTGCTTCATGTTTTCCCATAGCTGCAGATTTTTTTGTGTCGCTGAAACATGAGGAGATGTGCGGGAAATATTAGTTCAACACTTGTAAGCATACTGTTGTTCCTATTTTTCGAATCAGAACAGGAGCCTCTTTCCCTCTGCATAACCTCGCTACCGGTATCATCCACGTATGCTTTTCCTTCCATCAACAACTTCTCACAGAGCTTAATGAGTAGATCGAAGTGGTCTGAGGAATGTGTCCAATAATCTGGGGAGACTTTCAGCCTTTCCAAATCTTCCTTTATTACCTGAACAGCAAAATTTACGGTGCAGGTATATTTCGCAAGGATAAAAAAAAGCTTCACATTTTTGTAATAGCTTATTCAAAAAACAAAAAAGAGAATCACAACAACAGCCATCACAAAAAGTTTGAATTAAGAGCAAGGCTTTTAGCTGGGGGGGGGGGGGATAACCCACAGATTGGAAGTATGGGATAAAGAAGAAAAACCAACTTTTTCAAAGAATGAACTCCCTTTGACTGGATTAGTATCATCGAAGCGAACTATCAACTTGCCTCGCCAAATTTTACGACATTGATCATTGATTAAAGCTGCCTTGGCATGCCCAATATGCAAATACCTGGAATGCAAGGATGACACAAATCGATTTTCCTCATAGGCTTAGTGTCACCCACCCACTTGGCTCTGGAGGAAAGCGGACAACAACTTTGCCCATCTCTGCATTTGCCAATTGGAATACATTAAGGCTTGAGCTCATTTTCCGGGATCGCTTCTAAAAGTAACGAGATACAGCCTAAGTTAGAAAATGGTTGATGATCGACAGATACCTTTGCTGCATGTTTAGATTCCCCTGCTATTTTATTTGACACTTCTGGTTTTGGTAGACCTTTGGACTGCTTTGCAACTGGTGCCTCCAGTGTTGTAGAGAAGCTAAAAACAAAAAAGGTTACAAGATGACAATGCAAATTATTCAATCAACTTAACTGGTTGTTACAAGAGAACAAATAGTGTCGCACCACAACATTCAAGAGAGACTTGGTTTTTGTCGAACTCATCAAGCGTAGATCTAAATTGAATCGTTTAATAATTTGATGTACATAGTCCGTCAGTTATCGTTAGATGAGGTTCTGTGAGCATTTGCCAAGAATTACAAACACTTTTATTGAAAATGGCCCGCATTTCCATCTTGGCAAATCTTAGACGTAAAATATTACGTAATTTGATTACGAAAGTCTTTACGAGAAGAAATGCTTTGAGCATAAATTCGGTTGAAAAATCCGAAAAGCCAAACCGACGCAACAAAAGCCACCTCTTATTTTAACTCTGATTGAATTCGGACTAATTGCACGTCAACAAACTTAATCGACCGGCAATTAGGACATACATATAATATACAAATAATAATGCTTATATCAGAGATTTCAAAATAAAAAAATTAACAGTGAATCGTGGCAATTAAAAAAATATTTCCGGCCTCATTGTTTCACGGTACAACGAAAATCGGATGCACTGCAATACCGCATAATCGGTAATTGATTAAATTGAGTACTCCGATTAAAATATTTGGTCTAAAAAATAACCAAAAACAGTTTTACGAAGACGCGAAAATATAGAACCCGTATACCTTATGATTACCACTTACCTTATGATTCAACCATAAATCAAAGTCCATGTATCTGAATGAGAGTGGAAGCAATGAATAAAATTTATTTTGCGCTCTTCACAGCTACAATAGCAATAGATACAAAACATAGAGAAGTTAACAACGAATTTCAGCAATCTTTTCCAGTAATTTTTGTTTTGACACAGGACAGTTAATTGTTTGAAGAACGGATAGAGCCGTTTGAAAGTCGTTTGGCACCAACTTTTCATTCCTTTGCCGAAGAACATTCCACGATCTCAAAACCGGCTAAACGCACAACAGTAACTTCAACAAAGTATAAACACTCACATCATATACACATTCGACGATTTTCTGATCGTATTTCTTAAGTAGATCTGTCAAAAGAATTTTCCCTAAAGGCAAATCCATTCCCAATATGTGCAAATTTCCGACGGATTCTCCGCTTCCAGTATTCTGAACGACAAGCTTGAAGTCGATACTGCACTTGCTAGGTGGCTTCCATTTTAGCAATTGCTCACAGGGACCAGGGATATATGGCTAAAATAAATGAATTTTCGACATTCTAGGCTTACACGTAAAAACATGCCAAATCTTCAGGTTGAAAAATCAGTCCATCGATGTCATGGCCAATATTATTTAGAAACTTCTCTTCAAAAAATTTACAGGTAGCTTCAATTAGATAGAAGTTCTTCCGTCTGATGCTCATGGGTTCTTCTTCCCGTCTGATAATACCCTTTCTCATCGATTCGATTCTCGGATCAATCAGTTCTTCTTTAATAATGTCGAACCGCTTTGAAAACTTCTTTTTACCCACATCTTCACCCTAAAAAGAAATTTTACTTACAAAACATTGAATTATTCTTTACCTCAAAATAAATTATGTCATAGATGAGGAGGCGGGGAATGCTTTCCTTGCCGTTCTCGTTTTTAACTTCTTCGATAATCATCTCCGCATCAACAAGCGTATTGACAATGTATCGATCATGAATGCGATGCGGAAACAGAAGGTTAAAAATTTTGAAGACGTTGAGGCTACAATCAAAGGCATACACCTGCTCGCCATCTATTAGCACCAAGTACCTGTAGAAGTGCGATTTTGTTACAATGAACAAAATTGTAGCTTTTACCTCACCCCATCAGCTTTCCAAGATACCATGTATTTTTGCGTCGTCAAGTAACTCAGATTGTTGCTGTGGGGAGATTCTCTCAGCAAGACTGCTTGAGTGCCAGGAAAGCCTTCTCCACGATAGCCACAAAATGATCGCACCTAAACAGGAGACAGAGTAAGTGTGCCAATATGACTTCTAAATGAGAAACCTTTTCTTGCAATTGCCTTCTCCGATATTCATCCTTAACGTAGACAACACCTGGGACAGCACCGTTCATAAATTCAGGCGGAGAGCACGGTCCACCTAGAGCATCTGACACAATGAATTCGAGCACTCCATTGGAACTATGAGGAGAAGCATGGTCTGAAAAAAGCTCTTTTCCTATGGGCAGACATTCCATTGGAACTTCTTTTTCGACAATTTTGGTTGCGACAACTGAAGTATCTTCCCAAAACGGAATACCAGGTGACTAAATCAAAATGTTTGCAACAATGAGGTAGAATAAAAGCTAACCATCAGTACCATAAATATATCATCTCCACCATAACCTAAAACTTGTTAGGCTAAACGAAATCTATCTATGGTAAAAATAAAAACACACCATTCTCCGCATAGCGTGAACAAAGTTTATCAAGAAAGAGCTGTTTGTAGATCCCTTCTGGGCGAGCCTGAGCAAATGCTTGTACCGCCGTGTCCACAGAATAACCACACGCTTCCACCAAATAAGCACAGATGAGGAAACCAGTAAGATTAAATCCGTAAGTGCAATGCACAGCAATGACATCCCCAGGATTCTCCTGCAAGATGTGTAAAATGCACAAAGATACCGTATAACCTCCATTAATCCTCCCTCACTCTCGCCACGACGGTCGGCGTTCAACAACTTTTTATGGCTCAACCATCCGACAATTGGGTACTGACACTATACTCAAAAACACAGCCCTGAATCTGAGCTACATTTTCGAGTATGGGGTCAGTACCCGATTGTCGGGTGATTAAGCCATAAAAATGGTTGACTCCTCCGACCGCCGCGACGAGAGAGGGGGAGGATTAACCGAAGTTATACGGTAGCTCGATAAAAAAAAAAAGACTAACCTCAAAAAATTTTCTCGAAGTTTGTATGAAAACTGATGTTTGTTGAGATTCTGGCAGGTGATCTTCTTGTAAAGCAAGTTTATTGTATACACATCCATTTCTGTCTATCTGAATCTAGCATTTTACTTATAAATTCAGATTTTTAGATTAATTGAACAAGTAACACCACCTCACGCTTTTCGTAATATTGATAAGAGGTTAAGTCGAACAGCAGACCAACTCTGGCATCTTTGACGGCTTCTTCTAAGGGACGCTGGAAGACGTATTGTGGATGGAATTGCAGATGCTCTTCTATTAGCTCGTCAAACTTGCTATTGAGCGGCGCCTTCATTGGCACAAATTTTTTTGCTACAACCTAAATCGAGAACACATTGTTAGAGCACTAAATTCTAAAAACATGAGACCAACCTTCCCAATCGTAGGGCAATTTTTCCATTTAGAAAGCAGCTGCTTGTTTTGGTTAATCATCTAAGAGTTGAATGGGAGAACAAGTCAAATGGTTATTACGCTTTAAATAATGCTCTAAAATCACTGACTGAAAAGTAAAATGAATACGGAGACTTTAGAAACCATCTCTGGCTGAATTTTTAGAGCGTAGAAAAAAGAATACATAACTTTTGAATAGGAGCTTTGCCAGCTCTGTTAACTTAATATTTTTTTAAAGCAATAAAAGTTTTAAAACCTTTACAATAAAGAAAAGTTTTTGCATTGACACTATCAATACACAAACTTTGTCAATTTGACAGTACGTGGATTGGGCGCATGCCGTGGCTTTTCTAGTCTTTTTATGCCTATCTGAGGCTCTTAAATACTAGAGTTGTAGGCTCACCGGTGAATAAGAAATCTTGGTGACTCACTAAAATTCCGGTGAATCTCGTCTTATAAAAAAAAATTTGAAATTTTCTTGCTTGGGTCATTAGTGTTTGCCAGTTTCAGACAATGCCTTCAAACTTGGATGATCTGTCAATGACAAATTTCCCGATGACAGCTATGGAGGCTTTCAAACTTGACTTGATGAATAGTAGCTTCTTTCATAAAAACAAATCAGTGGTCAAAACTCAGGAAATGCTTAAAGAGGATGGCGACTTCTTATTCCAGGTTTTTCTCACTCTATTTATCGTATTTGTAGCAATTATTTGAGGATGACAACGGTCCACATGTTTTGCTTTCAACTCGGGTGGGTGAAAAAATTCTTGAATTTGAAGTCGCAATTGAATATGTGAGTCTTGCCTTATTTTAAACTTAATACAATGGTTTTAGTGTGATAAGAAGGAATCAGTGGGCTTCTCTTTCGCCAACCAAGAATTCGTGACTCTGGATGAACTTATTCTCTTTTTCTCTACTCAAGGAAATCATATTATGGCCAGTGGTGATCAGTTTCGCCTGATTCATCCTATCTGTCGTGCTTCATGTAGGTATTTGTATTTCGTTTAAATTATTTTTGGACTCTACATAATTATACCCCCTAAAAACGGTAAAGCGAGTCGTTTTTGAGCTTAAAATATAGCTTACAATACAGTAGTGCCGATTTTTCTATAATTGTATCTCAGATGCTGGTCGATTTGGCTATGGTGAATTGCGAAAAGTTTGTGATCCTGTCCAGACCAATACCTTCCATCCTAGCTTTGTGAGGAGTCTTCGTAAAGCATTTGTGAGACCAAAAACTATCGAGGAAGACTTGGAACGTCTCATCCTGCTTGAACACAAGTTTGTTTGTTATAAATTATTTTAGGGTGAGCTTTAGTTTTGCAGAAGCTTGTTGAGAATTCGAGACTTCTCTCGCATCGATCTGGGTGAGAATAGAAACCCTATAGTTGTGGTCAGATACGATGCCTGCTCCACAAATTTGTTTGACAAGCTATATAATCTGGAGGAAGCAATGTGTTCAAGGAAATATGTTACTTGGGCCTATCAAGTAGAGTTTATTTTGTTTCTAAATATTTCTGTCGTTATTGCTGATTTTTGGGTGCGTAGCCGTTTCGGAAATATAAAATATATCAGGGAATGTATCAGAAATCATAAATTTGCGAAATGTTCACAAATTTGTTGGTTCTGATATTTTTGCAAAATTTCTACACGCCGATTTTTCTGAAGGCTGGCAGTGCGCTCAATTATCTTATGAACCGAGACATCTTTCATCGGCGTTTGAATCCGAGGGCATGTTTGTTGGACGATGCAGGCAATTTGAGAGTCTCAGACTACTGGACTGAGAATGATGTCAATGACTTCGTTTTGTTCCAAAACTTCCGCTTATTGCAGAACAACATAAATGAAGCCGCAATTATGTATCGGGATGGATGGAGGTGGCGACTCACTTCGTTCTACAACATCTGGAACTCATTTTTTTTCAGGTACTTACCTGTGGAGGCGCTCGTGAATAATGTTTTCGACTCGGCTTCTCAAGTTTGGACTTATGCACTGCTCATTTGGCAAATGTTCAGCCACTGTCAGTTTGGAAATCGCATCATGTTAGTCCTCCTAAGTGTTAAAAGTGTGTATGTTAGAGCAGATTTTTATTTTCAGCTACTCTTCCTTGAGTGAATTTCTGGAGTCTGGTGCAAATGATGATGACTTCTACATGCCAAAGCACTTGACAAGGAAAGAGGCAAATACTGGAATGCCAGGAATGTAAGCTGTCTAGTTTTGTTCACTCATCCTCTTATTTTATGTTCTTATAGACGCGCTCGTCGAATGGCTTTTTACAAGGCTTCTGAAAACTTCCCGAATGCTCCGGAATCTTTTGCGTATAAGCTCATAATTCTGATTCATTTTTTCATATCTCTTTTAGTGAATTAATCCCGAAGTGTCTGGTGAAAGAGTCTCCCAACCGGCCATACTTTGCCGATTTGCTGAAGACTGTGGAAAATGAGCATCGCGTGCTCAAATTCTCACGTTTATTGTCGAAATTGATATGAATGTTTATAATGTTGACCTCTTTGAAGTGTATAATTTGCTGCTTTAATTTTAATATTCTAACTAAAGGTTTTTATTCCTTTCGCTCTATGATTAAGACTATATCATATGTGTTTCTGTCACATGAATTTACCTATTACAGCTCTTTTTTAAAAAAGAAGTTGTGCTCAGCAGTTGATTGGAAAGGTAAAAAAAATTCTTATATTGTAGAGTTGGCTCTACCCGAGTTCTTCAACCGCTTGTTTTCGACTGGAAAGTGTTTGACAAAGTGTCAGTTATGTGTTTGACTTGTTTTGAAGAATCACCGGTCGAGAATTAGCGGTTAAAGAACTCGGATAGAACCGTAGAGTTATGTCACATAACTTATGTGTTAGCACTTCGGTGCATTGTTTAATTGTTTAAAAGTACATTTCCAAATCCAGTTTCCAACAACATTTTAATCTCTCCCATGCGTTGTACACATTTTTATTGGGTTTATCTTTTCTTTTGCTGATTCCACCATTTTTTCAATGCTTATCGGTTTGGTTAGCATCTCTTGCAAAAGATTTCAAGGGAAAATACGAAATAGAATTTACCCAGATGTTTATAGATTTTTGGGTAAGTCTGAGTTGGAGGTGGCGAGTAAAAAAAGCAACAGGATTAATTGCTGTCTTGGAAGCCTTTATAGCTAAATGTGAGGCTGAAGGCCAGTCTAAGAGCGCCTACATTGTGTGGCTACATATTATCTTCTTTTTGTTCCATTTTTCTTTTTTAAATACATGAAAGAAACATTTTTACGCTTTTTATATTGTTGGAGGCTGGAGAGTACATCAAAAAATAAGCAAAAATGTTTGCGATTATCGATTCCTCTGGATAGTTAGAAGAAAAGCCGAGGGGGAGAAATTTCTTCGATAAAATATCAAAATAACCATTGACCTATTTCTCTCACTCATCCTCCACCCAGAAAACCAAATAGCAACAAAGTTTTAGAGGAAGAACGATGGTGAATGGTGGAGAATCTCACAAAAAATTGAAAAAGAGATAGTTCACCACAACTCCAATAACGACAGTCTCAACAAATGGGCATATCTCTGGGTGGAACCTGCCCAAAAGAGAGGGCGAACACACCCAACCACAACTACACTTCGGCTTCAATAAAAGGATGTATATAGAGGAGATGAGCACCTGAGAAATCCTCTTTTCCCCACACGTCCTCAACTTTTTTATCTCTCAAAAGGACCATCCCTATGACCCGAAACACTTCCACCTTGACCTCCTTTCGCTGCACTTTAACTTAGTCGTAAAACAACACAAATTTTGGTGTGATTAGTATGCAGTTATGAGAATTATTTCTTTCTACGGAAATTATTCACTTCATTTTTAGATATCCTAAACCATGCTGACCATTGGTTTCATCTCTTTTATATTGCTACTAGTTTGTGCTGCTCTAAGTCAGGCACAGTTGAAAAATGCAGTGCAGGGAACCAAATGCGCTAGGAATCAAGTAAGTGTGGAATTTATTCACTTTTTACAAGCACCTCTTTCTGATATAGGTAGTCAACAAATTGGTCGTTTATGAAGATGGCGCTATTGAGGCGGAATGTGGGCCAATTCCTTGCGGCTCTTCTGGTGACCGTTGTATGGATGACCAGAGCGCTTGTAAAGCAGAAACAGACATTTTTAGTGGTATGAAGTGGGCTAAAAATGGACAGAGGTCAATGCATTAAAAGAATTTTCAAAAACACATGTACTTTTAATTTCAGCCTGGTATTGCGCTGTTGCTCAGTGGCCGTGCCCAACAAGATCTATGTTGGAACTGATTTGGTTGCACTTGGCTCATATTACAGTGGTGGTTTGGTGGCAAAGAAAGACATGTATGGAAAAGAAGGTCCTGAATACGACTTTGTAGTCAACGTTCGTACAGAGCAGTGGGTCTTAACCTTTTTTTGGCGAAAACCACTCAGCTGATTACAAAATTAAATTTTAGAGGCGGTGTCAGGGTTTGGGTCTACCGACTGATGTGTCCCATGTCAGCAGCCAGTGAATCAGTCGAACAAAAACAGATGTTTCAGCAGAACGCAGCGCCTGCTCAACAACAACAACAATCGTAATTGATCCATAAGGAGTAGCAAAAAAGTTTAAATTATGATAAATTTGAGGCCAAGAAGTAAGAATGAGTCATTTGAGAAGCGACGTCAATATCTGCTAAAGCGAGTTTTTCTTCTGACTAGATCAGTTATTATTCAATAGGAATATTTTAGACAGATAGCAGAAAACCAAGATGCCCCTACGGAGACGGTGCAAGGTAGCGTTGCGGCACCCAGTGAACCAGTCGAGGCAATAGTTAACCCACTGCAGTACAGGCCACCACAACAGCGACAGAGAGATGTCCCCGAGACAAGATTGCTCTAGGACAACAACGAACAGAACATAACCCATTCTGTTTTCCTTGTTTGTATATGAAAATGTACTAATAATTATTCAGAGGAATAAAAACCCACCATTAGACATAATGAAGAATCAAAACGTGATTAGAAGAAATATTGAACAAACAAACTAAGTCCTGCTGACGTGTTGTGTGCTTTGCAAGACCCTACCAAACCAACAAGCAGGGCCCGGGACGAGATTTCTGACCAAAAACTTGATTCGTTCCTGCCTTTAATATAAGCCATACACCAAATTAATTTAATTTACAACACCTCTTTTAAGTCCAACAATTGATCAAACATTTATGTAACAGAGACAGACTTTTTATTTAAGACAGTGGGAGATTGGCAGACCTTCTTAATGCCCAAAAGCTCTCTAACCGCATCTTCATATCTTCTGGTTGTTTCCGGAGTTTCTGGCTGAACATACGTGAATTAGATTTAACATATTTCCTCTAATAGTGGAAACTTAAATTCTTTGGAGGCTCTCGGACATATTAAATACCAAAATTATGGTTAGAACTTCAGCTACATTTTGGCATGTAAAATGCCGAGAAATCAGTGACACGACCTGTCTTATTTACTCCAAAATAATCATCTTAATTTAAAACTTGAAATTACGTTTTTGACCCACTTTCTGTGGACGACTCCTAGGCAAGTTACCATCCAAATTGTATCTAAGACAATAGGCTAAAACTTGGAGGGTAACTTGCTTCAGAATCGCCTGCAGAAAGTGGGCCAGAACACAATTACAAGAGCACGATTTTAAACCAAGATGATGCTTTGGAGCAATTACGGTAAGTCAAAAACAGGGTGCCACAAATACGTCTTTTATTTAAATTCAAAAGGCTGCTATTCGAGGAAAAAATGGTAGACCCCTTTAGGTTGATTTAACTCTTTGATTAAAAAACTAAATTATTACCTGGTTACGGTACTCGTACCATTTCCTGCCAAACTTTTTTAGTTTCTGCTTATCAGTAGGTGAATCTTTGAAGTATTCGTGAATGTGCTTTTCGGTGACTGATCCTTCAAATTTGAGTTTTCTATCATCAGACCTGTCGCGCATTCCTTCTTCCCATTTGTCCTTTTTACGCGATTCAAAATAAAGGGCCGTCAACAAGTACTTGGCATAATCAATGTTTTGCTCTCGAGTAAGACACCTGAATCAAAGTAATAAATCAATAAATTTCCAAAGTACTTAGGGTAGTCAAGCGAAATTTATAAAAGAGTTCAAGGTTTTAAAAAGCCTCTATAATCACGTCGTTAAAGTGCTCTCATAAACTGCAATCAAAAGTCATTAAATAAACAATCCTCAATTTCGGGTTGACCGGATCTGGGTGTTAGATTTAACTTAGAAGAGAAGCCTGCATAGCCAACAAACTGACCTATCAGCAACCAGAGTAAGAACCTTAGTTTCGTGGTCATAGTGGCCTTCAGCTAGCCGACAGAACTTGTCAAATCCACGTTTGTCCAAATCCAGACGTGACGCTTTGATTGTAAGAGTGACAACTCTAGACCTGTTGTCACGCAGTGAAGTACTGCAAATAAACAGTGTACGACAAATAAAGTCAATTAGCGCACCCTTGATGGACATAATCGCTATATTTGAGCTTCACCGGAAGATGCTTATCGTAGATGCCAGCCAATTCATCAAAATTCTTCGTGGCTTTAGTACCATGCAACAATTCTTTCGGAAACGGCGTGCAGAATTCTAAAAGAAAGAAATAAAACGAACTCCCAACTGCTTTTTTAGAACTAACTCTTGATCGCCTTGCAATGTTGAGCGATGTGAACCGGAGTCAAGTGCAAAAAGTTTGGAATCTTCATCAATTCCAAATTAGCCTCAGCCGGAGGAGGTGCCTTGGCGCGGGGTTTCTTGCGATATCCCATGCGAATAGGAAGAGGAACAACGGAATGCTTGAAAGTAGCTACAAAATAAAAAAATTACGAACTGTATTACAATTAAACTAAAAACACGCCTGCAGCCGGCCAAACATCACACCAATTTTGCGTAGGCTCCATCAAAGTCTTTCTTGGAATCGTAGCCTATAACGCTGAAAATGGACTCGGCCCAGAAAATTACCATTCAAATAACCTCTAATCGAGCATTAAAGTCAGGACGGAATTCAACCGGTTTAGGAGTTCGGCCAGTCAAGTCTTCTATTAGCATTTGAGCACGAAGTTTCCGAACAGGCATCAGAAAGAACTTTCGAAAGCCATCAGTCTAAACATTTTTTATGTGAGTTGAATTAGATTACATTAAAGGGTAGCTTCTAAACCATATGTTACCTGTTTTGGAGGCACACGCCCTTTACTATCCAGTTCAGGCAATTCTACGGAATGCGCTGCCGGCTCCTCTGCCTTAGATTCGACCAATGTTCCTTCAACAGGCACATCTATGGTTGTAGTGGTTACAGTAGTCCTCTTCAAAACGACATTTACGAAAGGAATTCTGCGCACAAGACTCATTTTTTGATCTAAAATTTTCATATATTGAGTTATAGGGGCATAGCCATGCCCGACAGAGGAAAAAATTTGAGAACCAGCAAAGTTTTTTTTTTCTATCTAGACGATCCAGACAAAGCCCCTTTTTAAAAGAATTGATAAGCTTCTGTTCACCTCTGTTCACTTTACTTCTCCCGCGTAACATGACTCGCGAGTCATTGACTCGTGACTCGCGGGAGTCTGAGTGAGCCTCAAATGTTTATTTGGGTAATTCTCATTAGGATTGGAGGGAGGGAGGCCAACCCTAATTCTCATACACCTTTTCGAAGATGTAGGTGAAAAAAACTTACGTTGGATGAATTTTTGGTAAAGAAAATTAAGCCCTTGGCGGAGTGAAGAAAACCCGCACATTTATAAGACAATTAATTTTTCCGAAAGTTAAGGAAAATGTTGTGTGCGGAAACCTTTGTGTGTAGCGTTCTTCGATTTTTTGTTTTGTCTGATGTTTAAGATCTTTTAGGCTCAAAGACGATGTCGAAGTCTGACAGCGATGTGGAGATGGACGAATCCGGTGATGCTCATCAGCAAGATAATCCGGGAGATGAGAAGAAAAAGGTAACCGATACGTGACAAATAGTTACCCAATAGCTATTAATATGCGGCATTACAGGTCTACATTCCTGGCGTGAGTCGAGCACTGAAAGAAGGAGAGGAATTGGGATATGATCCGGAAGCTTATCGTCTTTTCCATACCTTTGAAACAGGTATATTATTTTTCGACTCTATTTCAACCAGAGTTCAGACAATTTTTTACTGTAGAAGTTAAACATGTGTACATAATTTTACAATGTTGAGACTGCTGCCTCTCACTATCAAAATTTTTATTTTCGATCTTGTAAAGCCTAATGAGGCTCCTCCAACTTTGCATCAAGCAAATCAAATGAAATTTTCTATTAGCCGCATAACTTCCGAAAACTTGACTATCGAACAACTCCTGATAGGGCAGAAAGTATGGCATAAAAATTTCGAGGTATCATGCTTCGTACCCTGTTTTGTATTCTTCAATGATCAATTTTTTGGAGGCTAAGTGACTGACGCAAGACATAGTCAATAGCTGGACCGTTTGAGCAGGATGGAATCTGTGATGCGATGAATCTTTATTAACTGTGTTTGACTATATACCTTTCTCGTCCCTTTTATTGATTTTAACGTGCTTTAGATCGCAGAAAGAATTTTTTTACAGATCTGTCTTGCCTTAGCTTTGATGTGGTTGCCGATGATTTGGGTGCGAAGCGAGAGACTTATCCGATCAGTTGCTATTTAGTTGGTGGAACTCAAGCTGAGAAAGCGAAAGACAATGAGCTGATAATTATGCGACTTTCCAATATGCATCCAATTGATAAGCCGAAGGAAGACGACGACAATAGTGACAACGATGAAGACAGTGATGAGGAGGAGGAAAACGAAGAAAAGGATAAAGCCAAGGATCCCATTCTTCAAGCTGCTGTGATTCCACATTATGGTGATGTAAATCGCGTGAAGGTAGTGCATTCCATTCAGAATTTTCGACTGCTGGTTATAACCCCCCCCCCCCTCGCCCAAAGTGTAAATGCCGCAAAATACGTGCACCATCCGCCCCTAGCCTATTTTAGTGCTTTACCCTATAAAAGGTAAAACTGGTCGTTTTGAGCCGGTCCTTTGCGGTTAAGGCAGTGGTTATAATACAGTAGCACTCAAATGCACACCCCTAGAAAAAGGGTCACTGTCGCTAAATATGACACAGTTGGGGGTTATAATACAGCAGTATTGAATTTTCTCTCTACTGCATGCTTTCTATTTTTTCTTGGGATTTAATCTGTCAACAAATTTAGAGCCAAACTATAGGTTGTTCTTCGGTTTGTGCGGTTTGGAATGATCAGGGCAAGGTGCAGATCTGGAATCTTTCGACTGGTTTGTCGAAGCTGGTTGCATTGGATGAAAAAATGTCTGCGTCTATCAAGTTGACCAATGAAAAACCTTTGTTTTCATTTGCTGGACATTCTGCCTCCGGCTTTGCTTTGGGTTGGTCTTCGCTTAAAGAGGGTTGTTTGGCTTCTGGTGATTTGCACAAAAAGGTTCATTCATAGATTTGCGGTTTTAGTAGTATGTCTACTCATAAACCGCCTTTTAGATTTTCCATTGGCAAATGGCTGAAGCAGGGAAATGGGTGGTTGATCAAAGAGCTCTTGTTGGACACGAAGGGTCCGTGGAAGATTTGCAATGGTCGGTTACTGAAGAACCACTGCTTGTTTCGTGCTCTGTCGACAGGTCTATACGACTATGGGTAATATTTTTGCTGTGAAAAATAAGCCTTTACGACTTTTACGTCTTCTTCAGGATATCCGAGCTCCTTCTCACCAAGCCTGCGTACACACAGTGAAAGATGCTCATGAAAGTGATGTGAATGTGATCAGCTGGAATCGTCATGAGCCTTTGATTGCCTCCGGTGGGGATGATGCTGTTCTCAAAATTTGGTCCCTCAAGACAATTCAAGTGAGTACTTTTTCATTCTGAAAATTTTATTTCCAGTCTTGTGATGTTTTCAACGTTGTATTGAATTAGAAATAATTTTAGTACAATCAGCCTGTAGCCATGTTCAAGCATCACAAAAAGCCTATAACATCTGTTGAGTGGAGTTTCGAAGAGACGACTACCCTGATGGCTGCCGGCGAAGATGATCAAACTACTATTTGGGATCTGGCTGTCGAGCCTGACGACATTGGTGTTAATTCAGAAGGAGATAATGGTCCGGATGTGCCGCCCCAACTGCTTTTCGTGCATGCAGGACAAAAGGTTGTTTCCTTACATTCGTGGCTTTAGGAGAGATTGTTAATAATCACTATTGCAGGAAATCAAGGAAGTTCACTGGCATCCACAAGTGCCGGGCCTTGCAATCACAACCGCTTTGGATGGCTTCCACGTCTTCAGAACCATCAATGTTTGAATTCGGAGAAGCGTTTTGGAAAAAATATTTGTTGAACTTGTTGTTTGTTATGCTACGTTGAGTAAAATCGGTATTTGAATAAAGGAATCCATTTACGAAGAAAGCGGACGTTATGGATTCGCTACGTTATAGTGCTAAATCTCACTAGTGTTTCGGTTTGTTTTGAAAGCAACGCCGTAAGCCGTTCCCTGATAATATTTTTCTGTGTTCTGATAGCAAGTTTTGTCTTGACGGGTGCGCCTTCTGATAAAAGTCTTAAAAATTTATCAAGCGAAATTAATTTGGTAGTTCGTAGTTGAGGTATTAAAATCTTCTTTAAGTGTGTGATAAAAGCTTTAAAATATATTAAAATGAGATTGCACAAAATACCATGGTTCGGAAAATCGATAAAATTATCGAACTTCGATAAAATTTCTTGGCGCTACGTATTTTGAAATGTGTATTTTGAAAATACAGCCTAGGACAAAACACAGCTGAGCACACTATATCATTAACGCCGCAAGCCGTTCCCATATATTTTTTAGAATACCCTCATTAATACAAGAAAAGCGGTTTTCAGAATCTGATTACAGGGGACTATATAATTTTTCGTGGTCATAGGCTGTATTTTGTCCCGGCTGGATTTTATCACCAACCCTGTTAAAATACCCTTAAAATTTAAATTTCAGTTAATCATATCCTGTAATATGCTTGAGATGTCGAAACAATGTCGAGGCTGTGTAAATTTATGTCCATCCCAAAGTCCTACGCTATCAGCTGTCCGCAACTTTGTGTATATTTCTTGTGATATCTCCAGTTATTACGGATAATTTTCAGGTTAACAAGGATTCTCAACGTGTCACAACAAACCATCTTCTCGATGACTTATCGACGCTTTTGTTCATTAGCGAGGAATTTTGGCTTTTTTAGAATTCTCCAAAGAAAAGCTTCATCCAAGTCTGTTGGAAGAGTAAAAAGGGAAGCAGCTCAAGTAAAAGAGCACCATGCCTTCTCTGATGAATTTGAAGAAAAGATTCGGAGTTGGAAAAAGTTGCTTCAACTAGAAATTCGAGAGGAAAAGCTTTTGAAAGAAAACTCTGAAATTTCATCATTGTTGAAGAAGTGTGAATTTAAGTAAGCTGTTTCTGCAATATCTCCTGATTAATTTGTGTTTCCATTTTTCGATTCAAAGAGTTTAAGAATACAGGCCGAGGACTTACATTGCTGTTGGACTTTTGCTCAAAGGTTGGGACTTCTTTTCATGGGCCGTGGTTGGCTTCTTGGTATTTTGAGTTTGTTTTTTATGGAGATTTATTATTCAGGTGTCGAGAGATGAGTTTATCAAAATCTGTTCGTCTTGTCGTGGAGGTACTCCTATGCTGGTCTTTTATGGACAGTCGGATGTTGGCGCTGAAGCTGTGGTCATGGAAGTAAAGACCGGTTCTATTAAGCTGCTGCTCAAGAATACTCCCGTTAAAGTGCCATCGGGAAGCCCTGCTGAGAAAGTGAGATTGGAGCTCGGCGATTCTTCTACTCTGCAAAGCGTTTTGGATTTGCTATATAATCGCGAGGCCTGGCTTGAATATCCTGGATACAAGTTGCTACTTTATACTTATCGTGCCGTGCTGCTTCCGACAATGTCTTCCGATCCCAAAATTAGTGAATTGAATTCGGTGAGATGTTTCTTTCCCACTTGTAAAACACGCCCTTCTTAGAGCCTGAATGATGACCAGATTCTTGCCGTCCGTGCAGCTCTCAATCCCGATCGTCCTATAACTGCTATCCATGGACCTCCTGGCACTGGTAAGACAAAGGTTATTGCTGAAATAGTGGCCCAGGTTTGTACTTGCCTAACTATCATGCGTAGACATAATTAATTTCAATGTTTAGCTTATTGCGAGAAACAAGAAGGTTCTGGTATGCGCGCCCTCTCACAAAGCTGTGTCCAATGTTCTGAAGAATTGCTATGAGCGAGGAATCCGGAAATACTGCAAGGTCTTACTTAGCAAATCATTTTTTATGTAATCTCAGTGTGCCCACTGCTTTAGGTGTACGGAGAAGAAAGCGAAATTTCAAACAACTTTCATAAACTTATTGAAAGTCGTGATTTCAGCGGTGCTCTCAATGATGTTTACAGACGAATGGATAGTTTAGTGGGGACTGAGTAGGGTTACCTCCGTCATGATTTTGAATAAAATAGCTTTTTTAGCGATAAGAAAAAACTGGGAGGACTTAGCAAAGAAGCGAGGAAAATGCAATTGGATATTTGTCGGCAGATTTCTGTAGCCATACAGGTCATTTTCTGTACAATGACGACACTCTCTGTTGGCAAGGTTTTCGACGTCATAGGGTTCGAGCCCGATATGGTCATTATAGATGAAGCGGGACAAGCTATGGAGTGCCAGACCTGGTTGATGTTGTTTAAAGTAGGACTGGTCTTGACATTCCTTTTTTTTTGGATGACAATTTAGGCGAAACAGATTGTTGTCGTGGGTGATCATCATCAACTGCCGGCGGTGGTTTATTCAGGCGTTGCCCAGCAAAATGGTCTTGGAATGTCGCTGATTGAATGGATTTCTCAAGAGTTTGGCTCCTCCATCAATTTCCCTCTTAAAGTGCAATATCGCTTCAACAATGCAATCCAAAGCTGGCCAAATGCGCAATTCTATGGTGGAATGTTAAAAGCTCATCATTCTGTCTCCAACATTCATCTAAAAGACATTTTGAAGGGCGACCAAAATAATCAAGTTCTTCCGTCAATTGTGGATAACCCACTGGTTCTAGTGAATACGGTTAGTCTTATAAATGCGATTATTTTATCAATCTGCTTTCCAGGATCTTTACACAGCCAAAGATCGTCAAATGTTGTCTGAACTCTTCAAAATGGAGTGTGGTGCCGATTTGTTCCGTGAGCGGTTTCTAACTCCATCTATTTACAACATGGGTGAGGCAATGATTTGTGCTCTGCATTTAAAGTCGCTTGAACGTCGTCTTCTTTTGCCTTCTCAGATCGCCTGCATTACACCTTATTTGGCTCAAGTACATAGCATCAAGAGCTTTTTGTGTAAGTTGTGTTCGCTCCCTTGATTATGAATGGTTTTGCCTTTTTTTAGCTACGGAATTGGTCAATGATCTAGAAATCAGCTCTGTCGACGCATTTCAAGGGCAGGAGCGTGAAGCTGTCGTGATGTCATTTGTTCGCAAAAATTGGGATGCTCATATTGGGTTTATGAAAGATTTTCGCCGTCTCAATGTCGCTGTTACTCGGGCAAAACGTCAGTTTTTGCTTATTGCCTCGTTGGAAATGTTAAATTCCGATCCCACTCTGAGGAATTTGTTGCGAGTCATCCAATTGGAGGGAGAGATTGTGCCGCCTTCTAGGGTAATATCAGCATCAATTACGAATGTATAGTGATTACATAAACTTTTGTTGTAATGTTGGTATGTCTTGTGTGGGAGCACTAAAAACTTAGTCCGACGAGTCGCTGGCCATTTGCGTCAGGAAAATGGGAATGTCCTCAGATGATATTAGGACTAGATCTTTTTTTTTTCAACCAGTAGGGAAAGCTATAAGCTACAAAATTTACCTTTTAGCCTCTCTCTTGACGAGGTTTGACGGGATCTTGATCAAGAGTTGTTAAGCAAGTATTTTGGCGTTCAAAACGTTGAATTACTTGTGTTTGTGGCTGCTTCTGTGTATACTTTGTTAATTTTTTATGTTGAGTTTGAGCTTTAAAAAAACAATTTTATCGCTAAAGGACATTATTTAAAAGCACTTTGCGAATCAAGTTATTGACTCAATAATATTGAGTGAACAAATTTCAGCGATATGAGCTTTATGGTGGGGATTTTTTATTAGGCTAAGAATAGTTGACTTCCTTGCAAGCCCATAATTTCAGGAATACTTTGGTTTTGTACAAAGTTGTTCCAAATGTTCGTTTATTTCTGGGCGTGTATAATTTTCTTGGATTTTTTGTGAGGATCATGCGAAGGAGACTTATTTATTTAGTCGATCTCCTTGCCTGAAAACTGGTTGTCCACTTCATTTACCTTATAAAAGTCATGAATGTCCGCTTTCTATAGGTCAAATTTGTTTATCCATTAGAGACTCCTAAATGCAATAACTTACTATCTGGAAAACTTCTAGTATTAGTGTTCATATTTGCTTCTCTACATTCGCGCAATAAGCTTTTCCATGGATATTGCACATATTACAACTCTAGAAAAAAGTTTATCAAAATTTGGGGCATTTCTACTCAAAAGCTTTAAATTTTTTTCCATATTCCTCATATTTACATTCTGTGATTTGACCTATGCGAATAATGGTGGCAACAGTTGTATGATGAACCCGCAAATGAATGGATGTCCACTGAATGGCGGCGGTAATAGATTCGGTGGAGGAGGAACCGCATTTCAAGGCATGAGTGGACCAAGATTTAATTCTAATAATGGAGAAGGCAGCAACTGTTGTCCTTGTAGCGGTAACCCTTTCCCGTAAAAAAAAAATAAAATTAAATTATAAGGACATTTCCTCTTAGGAATGAATCCATGCTGCATGCCAGCCACAGGGACATTTAATGGCAACACAGGCATGGAGTTTGGAGGTGGAGGAAGTGCATATGAAATGTTTGGAAATGACCCTACAAACAATAGACGTCGGAGGAAATGATACTATTGTTGCAAACATCTAGCCCAAGGCCCACAAATTGAAAATATATTTGTAAACATTATGTTTTTTCGTAAGCTGATTATTTATCCAGGATAACAAATGCATAAACATGCCAGATATAAGACGGATGCACGCGATGTTTGATCCTATACCAACATGCATCAACTTATGAGAAAAGCCATAAGCAATTTGCGTGGTTCGTAATGTAGCTAGTGCTTGCCCCCACCATTAGGCACATCACGAACTATAGCGATAAAAAAAAATTAAACAATTTTTATAAAAGCACGCCACGCAAAAATCCGCTTTATCAGGGAAACTGCTTTATCTTGTCCCATTCTGCCATCACTTGACAGATTCATGGAAAAATTCATTAACCGCAGCATTATTTATTTTTTGTTGTTTTCAAAGTTGAAATTCTTTCTTGGACATACCATTCAGCTTCAAGTCTTCTATGCGAACA
>BBSZ01000006.1:0-42293 GCA_000981365.1 Subanguina moxae | reverse complement strand
AGAGCTGGCAACGGGACGGGATCCCGTACGGGATCCCGTCCCGCCCACCCTGATTTTGACCTAAAATCCCGTCCCGTTATCCCGCCCGGTCATGTCCGAAAATCCCGGTCCCGTTCCCGTTTTTCACCCAATCCCGTTAGTTATTTTCAGAAAATTTTTGACATAAAAGTAGGCAATTTGGGGAGAAAAATTTCATAAATTCTAATTTTTAGCAGAGATTTTGCTAATTTGATCATTCTTGTTTCACTATGTTCATGGCTTCCTCTTTTTCATCTGATGTACTCATGACTATTTCTAGATGAGCGCAATATGGATTTCAAATTTCAATAAAAAACATCCTTTTGAAGCGGCGGGCCACTTTAATGTGTATAATTAACAATTTAAGAAAAATCCCGTTTTTCGGGCGGGATCCCGCCGGGATCCCGTTTTTTAAAACTCAAAATCCAGTTCCCGTTTTTTTTTTTCGGCCGAAAATCCCGTCCCGTTATCCCGCCCGCCCCTCATTCGCCAGCTCTACCTTAAGCTTAAGGCCAGTGTGGGTTAGCTGAAAACCACTAAACGTTTGTGAAACAGGGTATACGCTGGTTCACGGCTAAGACCCACCCTAGGCTTGAGGCGTAGTTGTATTCCCAAAGTTTCTATGATAAAAGGGGCGGAAAATAGCTTTTTTTAGTTACGCGACATTTGTACACCACGACATTTTCTTACGAATTGTTCACCAAGGAGCTACTGATGTCTTTGGTAGCGAAGCAAGCAAATAAATTTTTTCCAAAACGAAAAATAACAAATAATTTTGAAATTATTGTACACCAAATATTGACAACTACCCAAATCAGCACTTTGTGAGACTGACTTTTACTTAAACTTTATTTTTGAAAAAGTAAATTTCATAGAAGGCTATAGTCTTTACAAACATGTGCATCGATGGATTAATTAGGCATTAATTCTGATAAAAAGTGTTGTAATTTAAATTTCTACACTGCATACTACTAAAAACCATTTTAGACACTCTGTCAGCTCCCGCAATTGCAAAGAAGACCGAATAGTGCTTGTGCTTGACATTTGGAATCCTCAACTGCAAACACATGAAAAACAATGTTTAACCAAGATATTTCCTGCCATGTATGTTCAACAATGAATAGCATATTTCTTCTAACAATACCCCGCTCCCCCATTCAAAATTATGTTCTTTGCGTTGTGTTTTTTACCTACTTTTCGTAGACAAGTCTTAGGCAATTTGCCATTTGAATTGTAGTTTATTGTCTTAATTACAATTTGAGTGGTAACTTGCCTGGAAAATTCTGGAAAATTTGTGCCGAAAACACAATGTCAAGGACGCGATTTTAAAATGGGCGAGGGGAATTGTTAGAAGAAATACGGTACTACTAATTTTGTTTGCAACAAATACCTAATAAAAATAAACGTTCTTGTTTACTTACCTACTCCTACATTAATAAAGCAAATTACATAAAAGAAAGACAATAATATCTGCGCTTATCATCATTCCACCCCTCTTCACCATTTGGAAGACCAACCAGCCAGTTATCGATTAATTGACTCAGTTCCACATACTCACTACTCACTCGGTCTATTTCTTTGCATATCTGTAAGAATTTAGAGCACCAGTTTTGGTTATAATAATGCCAAGGCGTGCGAACCATCAAGTTCAGAAATTGTAACCAATTTCCCATTTCCATGTTTGGCCTATCCCCTATTCTCTATAATTTGATTTCAATCGATTGTTGCGTGCTTGTCTGCCACTGTGGTACTTCCTTTTTTTCTCATTCACAAAGACTGGAGTCCAGTCACTGGACATTCTACTTCTTGGAACAAGAAACATTTACTATTGACTAGTCGACTTGTTTAAGAGTCAACCAGTTTCATTATATATTTTTTCACTAATTTTTCACTAATACATATATAATAAACTAATACTAATACATGTATACCGTATTTCCTCTGATAGTGGCCTCCTTAAATTAAAAAGAACGTGTTTCTGACCTTGTGTTTTTACATACATCTTGTTGGTGGCTGTCAAGCATTTTATGTACCAAAATGTAGCCTAAGCTCTAAGCTAAATTTTGTATATAAAATGCCCAAAAGCCACACAGAAAATATCTCAAAAGCACAATGTTACAAACATTTTTTTTTAAATTTAGGCGAGGCCACTATTAGGGGAATTACGGTAACTATAAACTGGATTATTTAGTATTAATACTTTATTATTAGCTATTAGCTTATGCTACTCCAAATAGTTATTAACTGAGTGTAAGTCAGAAGAAAGATTTAAAATGGTCATTGCAAAAGAGAGTTTCTTCTCTAACCCTTCAACATGCAGTAGTCAACACTGGGAAAGCAGTGCAGAGATTAGCTGCAGCAATACGGGAGAAGAGGAGTTTCAATCTAAAGAAATGCAATTTGTTCGAAATTTTGAAGGTAAAAATCCTAAAGTTTTTATCCAAATATAGTATGAAATTTGTTTGAAATGAAATTGTTAGAGGTGCTAATGCAACTAGTAAGCTTAGGCTTTTTTCATCTTAAAGTTTCAATATTGTATACTTTTTACATAGCAAAGAGTACTTAAAATTTAAGTCAAGCTGGCTAAGCTTTTTTGCTCGTTAAGACGTCTCGGCTTTTGTATAGGCAAAACATGTCCTCTGACTTGCAACTAAAAGTTACATTTGCGCTTCATTGTAAACACCTTCAAGAGAATGCTCGCTTCTCAAAACTTAAGTCAAACAGGCAGGAAATAGTTTTTGTTAGCTTGCGTGCCAAGATGCTTTAGCTGTCTCTTCCAGTCGTTGCTAACTTGTATGTAGTAAGAGTGGGGGAATAAAAAATAGAAGAGTAATATGGCATACGGCGGCGCTAGCAACTGCTCTGCCATCACCAATATTTCACTACTCTGTCTGCTAGCAGCAGGAAAGAGAAGCTTTTTTGCCGAATAGAGAAGCGCAAAGAGAAGAAGACAGATTTAACCGCTTTCATTTTTGTTTTCAGATTTCACATAAAATCGCTTTTAATTGTTTCTCATATATTACTTTGATTGTGGGAGAAGGTTGTGTGAAAATAGCTAAACTTAAGACAAAATTCGTTTAAAAAAAGGGAAGAAAAACTGGGCGCTACTTAAGTATACCTCCCCCCCAAAATTTTTTTTTTTATTAATTTTTTTATTGATTTTTTTAGTGTAAATTTATATGCTGACTCAGCACTGCTGAGTTCAAAAATTGAAATGAAATGAAATTGAACATAGTTTTGTTAACTGGGGCTTACCGCATAAAGAAGCTCTGCTATGCATACATGTTATATGCATCCAGAGTCACTTTCGAGTGATTTATGTCTCAGGTATGTATGTGTGCGCATCTCAACCTCAAGCCTCCAAGCCCCCTACGCCCGTAGAGGAGGCTTGAAGGCTTGAAGAATTAGAGATGCGCGCATAGACTTACCTGCGAGATGAAACCGAGCAAGACTTGTGAAACAAATGCATCTAAAAAATCTGTTTGCCCAGCTTCATAACGAAAATATGGTAAAGAAAAACACTAAAAAAATCAATTAAAATATAAAAAAAAAATTTTTGGAGGGGGGGTATACCTAAGTAGCGTCAAAAACTGTTTGTGAGATTGGTCAAAAGCTTATTGTTTACGCACAAGGGTGTCGTCAGAGCGAGGTTTGATTGTACCTCCTTTTCCTTCCTTGTCTTCTCAACTTCCTTCTCTCTAATAAAATGCATAAAAAAGATATATTTACCATAAAGATGGTTATGGAAAAGGAGAGAGGAGGATTGAAAGAGAAACAGGGTACACTTGTTGGAGCAATATTTTCATCCATTTCTTTGTAATGATTGCTTCGGAGTATTGATTATATATGACTTTGTTTGTCCAGCCAGAGTAGGTTTAAACGACAGCCAAACTTTAAAAAAGTTATTCTTTATTCAAAAAATATTTGATTTTAGCCACACAAATGACAGACTCTTCTGGTAGGACTCACCGTCGTGACTCCTCTCCCATTGGACAATTCTTGCTGGACAAAAGCAGGCGTTCTTTGAGAGCAGTAAAAGCTAAGGCAGTCTCACTTACTTCTGACAATGGTAAGTTAAGGTAAAAAGAAAAAATAAGTAGGGTCGGCAAATTAAATTCCCGTTTCCTGTAACAATTTATTAAAAGATAATTAAAAGTGTTATTGTGCATTTATTGCCTGTATATTTTGCGCAATGTATTTATTTTGACTAAGGTAAAAGAATTCTACAACTATGCCACAAATATATTACTACTAATATATTTGTGGCAAACTTTTATTTAGTAACGGCATCAAATACATTTAATAATTGACTCAATAACTTACCCGAGTAGCTGTTTTTCTAGCCCTTGAGATAGGTTTGGCTATAATTTTTTTGTCTTATAGCTGAAAGTGATGAGTTGAATGGCAAGAGTAAAGCAACATTAGATGGCAACACCTTTGGATGTGCTTCTCAAGACTTGTGCCAACAGCCCAGTTCTTCAACAGCCCACACTGCTGGCGCTCCTTCTTTAATTGGAGCAAAAAATGATGCTGTTTTTGAACGGGTGCGTTGGGGAATAGAATTTATGAGCTATCTGATTATAATAATTATGGAATAGTTTGTTGTGAAACCTTGAAAACCAGCAGATTTGTCAATTTATTTATAGCAATTAAGATTGCTTATCTCGGCTGCTCTAAAATTCAAGACCCTTGCAGTGAGGTGGAAATGCTGCAGATCATCAACAACTTCAACGAAGAGAAATTACACGATGCTGTGAATGTTTCTCTTCTTATTCCCAGCACTTCATTAGGCACTGTTAGGTTGACCATCCAACTATAACCCAGTAACACCTAAACTTATTAGTCAATTTCAGATTGTTCGAGAGTGGCTCTACCTCAGAAATCTGCTCATTTTCAGTGCATAGAATACGTTTTTGTGCCAGAGGCCAGCTCAATTCTCCTGAAAAAGGATGTTTTGCCTTGTCCTTCACCCAAGTCCATGCTGGCTCTTCAGCCCTGCATCAGTGCCATGTTTTTCGCTGCCATATACCTGAGACTGTAAGTTGCGTAGCTTTTTTTTTAGCTAAACTTAAGAATTAGCTTTAGGCTGGGCGAGCATTGATGTGTTTTGCAAATGCATTTCGGAATACAAGTCATCCTTCTAAAACCGTTCCGCCCTCTTCTTTACCAATCAATCTCTCTGCGTTTGGTGGAGAGGAAAGCAAACCAACAGTGGATGAGTATGTACCTAAGCCTGAACTGGAAGAAAACTACGAATTCGAAGCTTTCTTGGAGATCAAAGTAAGCTTTTCTGATTAAATTTTTGTTAGAAAGTAAAACTTTTTCTAGGAAAAGGATTCCGAAAAAGGTTTTGTTGTGTGTCCTGTAGAGAAGAATTGCTTCAAAATGCGAAGAGACCGTGAGAAAAGAGTAGTTATTGTATTGAGACAAACAGGCGGCCCTAGGTTTCTAGTGGTCAAAAAGTGTTTTGGCTTATTGTTGGCTGCAGGAAGGAACCTGAGACAAGCAGACATGCACCTTCTGAACATACAGGTTTACCTAAATTCGATATGTATACTTATAAGTTATAAGGAGAGGGACCAGTTCGAGATGCTTTTTTAATGTCGGTGGAAGTTTGTCTTGATAGAAACTTTTATAGTGTGAAATGTTTCACCGTGTTTACAGAAAAAAGGGAGTTTTTTACATTGGTCGTTGTCAGCTGAGACTCAGCGTATACCCTGTTTACCTCGTTCACGACTAACCTACGCTGGTCTACCCCAAGTATAAGACTTAGTTGTATACCTAAGCGTAGTAACTGGGGTCAGAAGATATTTCCAGTACAACTTTCTAAAAACCGACATTCTGTGACGACAAAGTGTAGAAAATAGTTTTTTTAATCGTTTTTAGCGTATTAGAAATACTTAGAAGTGTCTAAAACAGCAGGGGGCCGAGGTATAAAATCGGTACCCATTCTCCGGTAAAGCCGATCTTTATATATGCTTTTATGAATAAAAAACAGCTTCAGAGCATGTCTGAAGGACAGCATAATGCCCAAGTCTATATTGTTGAGGCATTGTGGAATCCGAGTGCTCAAAATTTCGAAGTGCTAAACACAGAAACACCCAAAGGTGAGCCGTTTAACTCTCGGCATTATTTATAAAGTGGAGAAATGCATAAAAATTTTGCAAAACACTAAGGAAAATTTTTTAAAGTATACAAAAATTTGGTAAAGAAGTTTAAAACTATAAAAAACACAAATTTGAAAAAACTCCAAATCCCAAATCAATTTTTGTTAAATGCCAACCCAAATTTTCAGAAACCCGAGTATTTATGACCATAGCAGTAGACGTGATCCTCAGCGGCATAGACGAGCCTATTCGCTTTAACATGGAATGCAGGGCAAGAATTTTCCAACAGTTTGAGAGGTTTTGCTATATTCCTAGAAAGGCGATTGCAGAAAGCTATTTCCTAACAATAAAGGTGGGTTAGAAAATAAAACACATTGTTTGCTATTAGTGCATTGATAAATATCGATTTATTTTTCTCTGAACCAAATAAATAAATGAAGGCAGAGCCAATGAAGGGAAAGAATGTACCTCCATCTCTCTCTTCCTCCATTTGTTTGTGTGTATTGCTCAGACCTTTCTTTAACTCTTTTGTGAGATCCAAAATAGCCTAGAATTTGTTAAGAATCCTAGTAAAAAAATAAACTTTTTAGAGCTTGTAATTAGGGTCAGCCTTTTCAGGTTTACTTTTTTAATAAGAAACGCACTTACTTTTGACGGGTACAATTTTTCTTTAAAAAAGTTAAAATAAACTAAAACTATTGTCACAGCTTTTGTTTGCTGGATCAGAAAAAAGATATCTGAAGGAAAACTTTGTATTTCGACATGAAGATTCTGAGTAGCCCATCTTGTGAAGCATGGTAGAGGGTTTACATTAGTAAATTAGTATAGTAAATTGACCGTGTTATACAAGATAGGTCAGTCAGAATCTTCATGTTGAAACATACAGTTTGATTTAGATGAACGAGTCAGACATTTCCGTGCCTCCACCAGAAGAAACAGAAAAAGCTTCATTACTATCTTCATCTGACCCTTTCAACTCAGAAGGCAGCCAAACAGCCGTCATATCTATTCCCTACAAAGTAATTCGGTTTGAATCAGTGACTGAGAGAGAGAGGAACATGTCCAAGATATCTTTGGATGGTCGTTCACCCACCAAAATGCCCACCCAATTGATCCATCCAGCGGATGATGATGAGTCAGACAGTGATGAACCTTTACTCAGTGGGTCGGGAGAGGTCAGTAAGAAGTGTTCTGATGATTTGCTAAGTGGATGGAAGGTTTTGATAGAGAAATGGAAAGAGGAACCTGAAAAGTGAGACTTTCTTTGAGACCATACTTTGATTACTATTGTTGTAGGAGACCTCAGGAACTGAATGCTTTGATGAATGAAGGCATACCTGATGTGTTGAGGGGACAGGTCTGGCAATTGCTGGCAAAGGTACATGCAGATGTGGACTTGATACAGACCTACAGAATGTTGTTGGACAAGGCTGGTTTTATTAGAGACAGAAACGGGTCAGGGCCTCGTCGGGGCCCCGACCCGCCCCGAGCCGATTTTGGGGGGTAAAACCCCGATCGGGGTTTTACATCGAGGTTTTAGATGCTTTAAAAACCCCGAAGAATAATTTCCAAATTTTAAATGTTTTGAATTTTTGATTAGTTGATGTTTTTGTAACATTTTTTGACTGTTTGTTGTTATTGTCGGTCCCTGTGTAAGACGTTATTTAGAATGGCTACTGCAAGCGTTACTTGTAAGATCGAGCTCTTCACTAAATTATCGGCGAATGAAGCTAAATGTAGATTATGTGAAAAATTAATCAAAATCTCTAGTGGTAGCATCAAAGCTCTTTTTACGCATGCAAGGACTCATGAGGAATATGCAGCTAAACTCAAAGTTAAACTGTTTCAAGATAATGTTGATAGAGAGACTCCTTCGATAGATACAGCGATGATGGAGGTGTATGCCTACAACAAGATGAAGTGCATTACTCCGGATAAGGATTCCTTAATATTTTGGGAAGTAGAGCTCTTCAACTAATCTAGTCAATTCTAAATGTCCTCATTGATCTTCTTTTAGGAAAACCAATTGATTTATCCAAAATTATTTGAGTTTGTAGGTGAGTGAGTATGCGTTTTTTGTCAATAAAATTAGTTACTGGTGTACCTCCTTTTGTTTGAGCTTTTGTATGAGTGAAAATTTTGCGAAAAAGAAGGCTTTGAAAACCCCGAAATTTGTTTCGGGGTCCCGCGGGGCCCGCCCCGAAGATCTCCTAAAACTTCGACCCCGACCCCGAATTATATTTCGATAGTCGAACCCCGAACGAGGCCCGCCCCGAAGGCATCTTTCTGTCTCTAATTTTTATTCATTGAAATATTGTCAGTTTTTTTTTCTAGGAATGTCCATCAGAACAAGTCATTTTAAGGTTGGTTAAAGCAATTAAAAATTCGGCGCTAGTCGGTTATAACTGCACCCTCCATTGATCGGATAATTCGCAATAAAATTTGGTTGAATAGCCCTTTTACAAAGTGGCCCTATCCTTTTCCCTTTTCTTCGCAATACAGCTCTGAATCCCTTTAAAATAGTCTTTTTGTTTTTTGGCATAAAATATACTTAAAAATGGTTTTTAAGCATTTTTAGAAAACTTGATTTTGGGGGGGGAGGGGTGTATAACCGGGTTGCATATATAAATTGAAAAGCTATCACATTTTTTTTAAATTCAAGTTTAGTGATTAAATTTTTATTTTAGGGACATCCACAGGACATTTCCAGCCCATGAATTCTTTAAAGAGTCCAATGGAGTGGGCCAAGAGTCTCTGTACAAAATAAGCAAAGCTTACTCGTTGTATGACGAAGAGGTCAGCTACTGTCAAGGACTCTCTTTTCTGGCTGCTGCTCTGCTTTTGCATGTGAGTTGGCTAGTATTTATTAGGCTCTTTGAGTGGTCATAAATCTGTATATCTTTTTGTAAATATGTCCAGACATAGATTTTTGGTAAAAAGAATCGATATAAAGATCTTGAGGCATAACAACCCCTGGACACAACAATCATATAGGGCTGCTCTCGATAGAAGTTGCTGTATCTGAGACCGATCGTATTAGAGTTAAAAAAAGATAGCAGTATTGGGGTGAAAGAATGGGTAAAACGATTAATTAGAACATTATAAAAAAGGCTTGACCGGGTTGAAATACCGTAATAAAAAATCACATTAAGTGGACATCCACTCGGTTTGGTTAGTGCAAAAAAAGGCTCCTTGCAATTCCCTGTGAAGGTTTCTTGCAAGACAAACTAAAATAGAGAAAACAAACTCGCCAAATAACGTCTTAGGACAAATACTTGCTTGAGTATTGTTTTCGAATAATGGGTGGAATAAAGTCATTAAAATTTGCAGATGTCTGAGGACAAAGCTTTCTGTGTGCTTATCAAGATCATGTTCGACTATGGTCTCAGAGATAACTTTAAACTGGGCTTCGATACTCTCCATCTTAGGTTTTTCCAGCTGCAAAGGCTGATTGAAGACTACGAACATGAGTTGTACACCCACTTTTACACTGCTGGAGTGGAGACCCATATGTGTAAGTCTAATTCTATAATTATCTCGACTTAACCGAAGCAAATGTTTTACAGATGCATCTCAGTGGTTTCTTACACTGTTTACCGCTAAATTTCCACTGCAAATGGTCTTTTTTATCGTCGATTTGTTCCTCACTGAAGTTGGCTTTCTTATAATAGAGTATTGGTACCAAAAAAAATGAGACAAAATAAGTTTTAGGGCGTCAACACAATATTCCACATTTCCCTTGCTCTTCTGCAAGACTCCAAAAAGGACCTGTTGCAGCTCGACTTTGAAGGCATTTTGAAGTATTTCCGGGTGACTCTACCAAGACGCTACAGAACTGAGAACAATGCCAAGGAATTGATACGAAATGCGCTCAAACTCAAGGTATTTTAATTATCTATTCTTCTGATACAGTAAAAACAGCCTTTTTTGTTTAATGAATCATCTTTATTTGGGTTGTGTTAAGATGAAAATATTGGTTTCTCTTTCCTTCAATTTTTCTTCACTTTATTATCATTTGTTCAGATCTCTCACAAACGACTCTCCAAATACGAAAAAGAGTACCATTCAATGAAACAACGGGAATTGGAGTCTCTAGATCCAGTGGAAAGGGTGGAAAGAGAAAATCTCGGCCTCAGAGAAACCATTTTGAGGCTGGAGCGCGAAAATGATGATCTGGCACATGAACTGGTCACCTCAAAAATAGAGCTGAGAAACAAGTTGGACATGGTAATTTTCCGGTTTGGAGCATTGATTTGTATGATGTGTGTGGTGTTTTTAGACAGAGGACCAGTTAGAGACCACGGTAGTGGCTATTGAACGCAAGGCTAGAGAGTGCCATCAGCTCCAGGATGAGGCGAACAACCTGAGAGAAGAATCCGAAATGGTCAAGAATATGTGCAGACAGGAGGTTTCTAGATTAGATGATGAAATATTGTCTTTGTAAGTTGCTTTTGATATAAGAAAAAAGCTCCAAATCAACCTATTTAGAAAGAAAAAAGACAAAAGATCGCAAAGCATCCTTGAACAATACAAGAAAATCTGTACAGAGTTGGGAACAACTTTTGAGGCAGACAAGTTAGCCTTTGAAGAGCAGAAAAAAGAGGCTTTAGTCAGTTTTTTGGTCAAATAAGCTGATTACAAAAACATTAGTTATCAAAATAATGTTCAGGCCTGTGTCTCCACTTGTTCCACTTGTAGTTCT
This sequence comes from Subanguina moxae, assembly GCA_000981365.1. Classification (NCBI taxonomy): domain Eukaryota; kingdom Metazoa; phylum Nematoda; class Chromadorea; order Rhabditida; family Anguinidae; genus Subanguina; species Subanguina moxae. The sequence goes on along the minus strand of BBSZ01000006.1, from coordinate 31,466 downwards.
GTTGTAAGTGAGTGCTTCTCTAGCAGTTCCCAGCCCAAAAGTGATTTTTTGAATGGAAGTCAAGAATACAAAAACACACACCTGGAAAATGGAGTGGCCAAAGAAAACAATAACACATGCATGAATTGGCCATCAAGTGGGGCAATACATATTGTGGAACTGATGGATAAATTAGATGCTCAAGAGGAACACATCAGACAAGTAGAGTTGGAGTTGGCCCAAACCAAATTGGCTTTGGTGGAAACCAAATGTTACAATCAGGAATTAGCTCATCAAGTAAATAATAATTTTTCACACAAAAAATAAAGTCTGAAATCAAGGGAAAGGCTAGAACTGGGTATAATTAACATTTAGATGAAACCTCTTTAGACATTTTTCCAAAAAATCGATCTTACTCGGTTATATCCCCAAAAAAAAAATCACTCGAGAATAGCTCTGGATGCATGAAAATAGAATACATGCCAGAGCTTCTTTACGCGGTAGGTCCCTGTAAGGGAAACTATATTCAAGATCTTCTCTTTCCCTACATAGTGGGCCCTTACTTGTCCCTTCCCCTCCCTTATACAGCCCTTCTTCCCAATAAAATATGATTGAGTAGCCCTTTTACAAAGTGACTCTATTCTTTTCTCTTCCCCTCTCAATACAGCCCTCAAACCCTTTAAAATAGTTTTTTAGTTTCTTTTTTTTTTGGCATAAACTATACCTAAAAATGGTTTTTAAAGACTTTAGAAAACTTGTTTTTTTTTGGGGAGTTATAACTGAGTAGCACCAAAAAAAATCCTACAGGAGGGCTCACTTTGGGTCTGTAACAGGTTCGCAGCTGTTTTCTGGATTTTTTGGAGTTCTGTTTCTAATTTGGAAAAATAAAACCCGGCTATAGCCTGGTCTGCACCTTCCGTGTGCTAAGAGCAATATTTGTCAAGTTGTACAGAAAGTTTAGTGATTTTTTTTTATTTCAAAAAACCGTTTGGTATCTTGGTGTCCGTTTTGGTTTTGAAAAATTTTCATTATCAGGATGTGTGAAACATTTTCATTGTTTAATCAAAATGACTATTTTTAATTAAAAGTAGCCTAAGCTGACGCAGACCATTTAAAGGTCCATGAATTATTACAAGCTCTGGGAGAAGCACAAAAAATGGAGGAGGAAGTGGAAGGTGGTCTTTCCCAATACATTTATGAGTTCTCTCGGTGGAGCACCTCTTTCCTTAAATAGAATGAAGAACTAGTATAGAATTATCCAATTAGTAAATGGGGGACCAGTGCAATAACTGAACATCATCAACTTGCAGATGTCCACAAGCCTAACTGCGGATTCTTCTTCTATTCTGGATGCCAGACCAGCCTGGTTTAAAAAGACAATTTCTTCTATCCGAGATGTTGGCACCTCCCTGAAAAGCCAACAAAGCCCTAGACCATGTCATGCTAGATCCAGCAGTAATGTCTCACTGGAGAAGTGATACTCAGTACATGTCAAGATACATAGGATTGTTTAGTATTAGAGTTCATACATATATGCTTCAAATATAATATTGATATATATACATGCATACGGGTGACACAGGCTTAATTTGTGTATATTTTGAGATCGTTTGTTAACTTTTAATGTTACTAAAAATTGTTTATAAAAAACTGGTTAAATTGGTTGGCCTAAGAAGTTGTTGACAAGAAGCATTTCGAGTGATAATATAGTTTAACAAATTTAAAGGAGCCCTGAAGTCGCAGTCTCACCGTCAAACTGTTTCCGAAAATTGAAATGAAAGGCACCTATCTTAATATCTTTCGAGCCGATATGTGCCGCGATGATTAAAAGCTAAAATAAGCTACATACAGCACATTAAAGTTTGTAGAGTCCACCAAATCAACGTTTAAATCGACAAAACAAAACAATCCCACACACTTCCCCCCTGCCAAAACAATTCTATTTGATATCACAAATTTTACTCTCTAATATGGTGTTAGAGATGGAGAGGGGTTCTAAAATAGAACGGCACCTTCAGATATTTATAGGATGTTTCAATAATTTTTACCACTTTTGAACTGCTGGTGAAGCCTATAGTTGAAATGTATAAAAAAAAAAATTTACACCAAGGGGAGACCAAACAAATTTTTCGAAATTTTTAAGAAAATTATTTTCCGAGCGTAATATGCCAAAAAATTGCGTATTTTTTCTCAATGGATCTGTAAAAATAGATTTTCGAAAAACAAACTACAAATATAGATACAGCAGTTCAAATGTGCTAGAAATTTTTGAAACAATCTCTACTATGCCATTTTGGCAGCACATAGTTTGCTGTCCACCCATAATTCATTACACATAAACTATCCGATATTTACAAATACAGAAATATATTACACAAATTATACAAATTTAGACTCTACTGCATAATACCCCCTTCCCCCCGCCCAAAATATTTATACACCCCTCCCTAAAATGTAATTGCCACAAAATACGTGTACCATTTGCCCCTAGCCGTTTTTAGGGCCTTAAAAACGGTAAACTAATTTGGGGTTAAGGCAGTTTTTTTGTGCAACCCTTTTGTGCAATTTTTTGCCTTTGTTTTCCTTTTACCATGTTTTTCTCGCTGAACTATGGAAAAAAGGCTCTGCATGCACTTATTTCTCAAGAATCTTGCTTAGATTCATCTCGCAAGTGAGTCTATGCGCGCTTCTAACTCTCAAGCTCCTTTCGCCCCCTTACGGCGGCTCAGGGGCTTGGAGTTGAGATGCGCACACACCCATGCCTGAGAGAAAAATCACTCGAGAAATAACTTTGGATGCATGAAAATAGTATGCATAACAGAGCTTTTTTTGCGATAGAGCCCAGTTGACAAAACTGTGTTCAAGATCTTCTCTTTACCTGAGGGGGCTCTTCTTAGAAAGTGGCCCCTTACTTGTCCCTTCCCCCTCCCTATTTTTTTTAGGGGAGGGGTATATTATTTTTTGGGGGAAGGGTATTTATAATTTATAATACAGTAGTACCCAAATTTATTATATTGATATTCCGAAAGCTCTATATTTTGGCAGCCGTACACTCGATTGTTTCATGTCCAAAAACCTCACAGCTGTCGCAGAAGGGTCTGTAGACTGTTTTTTTGTTGACCTTTTCAACTGTAGGGGAAATGCCCTCGACTGAAAAAGGTGCTCCTGGCGAGTGGACTGTGTGAATTTGCATTTCCATCGTCCTGGCAGCTTCTAATGGACATTCACTGGTTTCGTGCTGGTCAAACACCTCACAGCTGTCACAATAGGAGCGCAGTTTAATTTCTTTCTTGGCAATTATATTTGGTTCAATACTAGAAATATTAAAACTAAGCTATTATAAACATTTTGTTTCAGGAATTTACCCTTCGTCTTCCTCTTTCTTCTCAAACAGCTCGATTTTTAGCTTGCTGATTGTGGCATTTTGTTCAGAAATTATGGAGTTAAGGAATGAAACCTGAAATTTTTTGTTAGATGGCATAAAAGAAATCGGAAAAGCACTCACGGCTGAATCTAGTTGCTCGACCTTTTCAGTCTGAACCTTGTATTTTTCCTCCCAGGAACTTATTCCATTCACAAAGTTTAGTTTCTTAAAAGTCATTTTTGAGATGTATTTTTAATAAACAATTTCCAACCGAAATATCCAGCTCAACCACCTCTTTGTGTCTGGGGGGGCTCTTTTTGAAGGTGGTTTGTGTAGTGCTCGACTTAAGTGGTGTAACTTTTGTTGCCCTGAAAATGTTTCTAGTTTTTAATTTCACTCTACCGGACTATATCCCCCTCCTCCACACTTCTTCCCCCACAAAAAAAAATATGCTTTAACTCACTCCTTAACTTTTTGATTGTGCGTTTGCTGCAGTGAAGACCACAAACTACTGTTCTGATCTTCCAACAGGGCCAATTTTTTCGTGACTTCTGGCACTTGGAGAGGGTCTAAAGTGGACTGCACTAATGTTTCTCCTAAAAGCAACATGTTTACTAACTAAATAACTTTTTAAAAAGCACTCACTCAATTTCTTCTTAGCACTTTGACTCTCTCTATGCTCCATTTCTTGATTAGCATTACTTTGGCACGTGAGATGAGCAGTGTCTGGCCATTTTTTTTTCAACTTAGCTTCTACTCCCATATCAGAGAATTTTTTAACCGTGGTTTGAGATCCTAATTCTGTCATCATCGGTCTCTCCTCCATTATATCCACCTCCACATACACATCTTTGAGTTCTCTCCTCTCTGTTTGACAACTCAAATTTTTTGTAAACGCAGAGTTAGTTTGGCAGTGGGACTCGGTGATAGCCGGTTTAACTGGGTCTATAAATGCCTCCACTTGAGCATCCAACAGCTGTTTGACTGCTGTTTGGGAACAGCATTCACTGCTCTCCACAGTCTCTGTTTGACATTCCATTTGAGTCTTCTCTGGCTCGGTTAGAGCTTGCAAACAGTTATCTGAATTTTCTTTGCAAAAGAGTTTCAATTGGGAATCGGCTGTAAATTGTTTGACTGTCTCTATACAGGCTTCGGTAGCAATTTCTTCTGAAATTGAAAGTTCAATGGACTTTGAAGAAATTACATTAATTACTTACTTTTAGAAACAACACGTGTTTGACTACCTTTTTCTTCAGACGAATACTGAGTTTGGCAATTGAAATCAGTGAATACAAAACATCCATTAATTGTTTGACAAGCTAAATGTGAAGTGGAAGGCTTCTCTGGCTCTATACAAGCTATAATCTCTGCATCAGCATATTTTTTGGCTGCTGTTTGCATGAAGCAATCAGACATATGTGCCTTCTGCTCCACGGCTTCTACTGAAATATCACAGAATTTTTTTGTGCGTGTCTGGCTGGAAAAATGTTGAGTGACTGGCTTTTCTAACTCAAAGTAGGCTGTTGTAGATGCATCTACAAGGCTACTGGATTCTGTTTGACAGGCTGATTGGGCAGATGTCGCCTTCTGTTCTACAAAGATGGTTTCAACAGCTGCATCTGTAAAAGTGCATGTTGTCTGAGAAGCTATTTCAGCAAGCATTGGTTTCACCAGCTCTAAGATTGCTTCTACTGATGCTTCTTGTAAATTTCAATGTTTAGATGGTGTATAGTTGTCCCTCTACCGTTTAGATGCCGTGTAAAGTAATGTAACACGAAAATGAGCCAAAATTATGCAGGGATTTTTTCCAACTCCCACATTTTTTTCTTTTAAGAGTCAACATTAATATTTTTGTAAAATTATATTTAAGGTTTGCGAAATGAACAATCATCGAAAATTTGTGCTTTGTGTGAATAAAGTATCTATGGATATTGTATCTATAGCGTCTTCTCCATACACGGAGCATGTAAGGCAACATAAAAATCCCTAGGATGACAGAAATTAACATGGTTAGAGGAAAAAAAATGAAAAAGAACATCCTCATAAAACAGCTAAATCTAGAGTATTTCCAGACATTTGTCCCAAAATTCTCTCTAATTATACAGCACTGGTTATACAGCACTAATTATTGACACTTTTTAATTATTCGGCAGCTTGAAGGGAGAGGCGAATTACATCCCTTTACAAAAACCTACTGATTTCTTTTGGTTCAGTCTGACATATCATTTCACTTATCAAATACTTTGCAGCCTGTCCTCCAAATTCTGCTATTTGTTTTTCTTCAGTTTGGCAGCAGAAATTCATTTGCGATGGTTTTACCTCTTTGACCACAGCCTCCACTCCAACATCTACTTTGGTGTGGTTGTCTGTTTGTGCTCCACACTCATATGTCACTTGTTTTGAAGGTGGTTCTATGTTTGTAGATAGCCCTTTTCTGAGAATAGATTTGTCTGCTGAATGCATTACTTCTGCTTCATCCAACGAGAACAGTAATTCTTCTATTTGGTTCTCCTTGGCGTAAATCTGAGTCTGCAGTCCCACTATGACTTGCTCTGAAGTAGCCAGTTGAGCTTTCAGCTGGTTTAGTTCATCCTTGGATGAGACTGATTTGGTGGTGTTGAGCCTCTCTATTTCCATCTTTTGCTGGTCAAGTTCTTTGGAGAGGTGCTCTAAGTGAGCTTCTTTTTCTTGTAAGCAGGTCTGGAAAATGAATTTTTAGAACGAAAACGTTGAAGCTACTCGGTTATACCCCCCCCCCCAACCAAGTTTTCTAAAAGTGTTTAAAAACTAATTAAAAACCCCTTTCCCTCTCTTATACAGCCCTTCTTCCCAATAAAATTTGGTTGAATAGCCCTTTTACAAAGTGACCCTATCTTTTTCCCTTCCCCTCCTAATACAGCCCTGAATTCCTTTCAAATGGTCTTTTTGTTTTCTTTGTCATAAAATATACTTAAAATTAGTTTTTAAACACTTTTAAAAAACTTGATTTTTGGTGGGGGGAGTGTATAACAGGGTAGCGTTAGTAGCGCCAAAAGTGAAGACTTTAGGTGTACCTTTAAACCAGCAATCATATCACTTTCGTTGATGGAAGGACTTTGGGCGGTGTAAAGTCGCTAAAATGTTAATATTTTGGTTTTCTTTTTAAATCTTTGTTGCCAACTTACCATTGAAAATTTGGGAGAAGATCTGATCTGCATGGAGGAGCAAGTGCTGGACACGCCAATAGAGTTGAGTGACTCCTGACTGCCTCTCCACTGGCGCATGGCTGAAGTCTTGGTGTGTCGTACAGCAGCAACTTTGGAGGGTTTCGCACTTGCCATCTTCTTCACCTTCTCTGCGGCCACATAAGTGCCATACAAAGGATTTGCTTTGAAATATCTCACACCCTAAACACACAAGTCTACTTTAAAACTAGCCAAGAAAATAGAATAATTGTTCCATTCACATTATAAGTGCCATCACAAGTGCCCAGTGGTCGGTCCAGCAGAATGCCAGCCAAAACTTCATTGCCTATCCTATCCAAGAATCTGAAAGTTTACATAATTATATAGCTAGGTAATAAATTATTACTAATAATCTTTGAGTTTACAAAAGATTAACTTTACGACGCCCATCTTGCCTCCAGGTATAACCACCCTTTCGCCAACATCATAGCCGCAGTCTTGAGCATAAATGCTTTTGTGTTTTAGCGTGACATGGGAATTGGCAATGGAAGGAGTGGGAGAAGAAACTCCAATAGACGCTGAAGGGGAGCAGTTGGACACTAGTTTAGCCAGTTTGGCTGGTCTGCAAAACAATCCACATTTGGGGGAGCACTAAAGTAGAACTTTTTCAATATTTCTACGCTTTTTATTTTGAAAAAAACTTAAAGCTAACTTCGAAATAACGGACTCCATTGACAGAGCCATCATTTTTGCCTTCTGATTTGTCCAATATGACACCCACCCAGGTGCCCGAAGCAAACCCAGTATTGCCTGCAAAGGCCACAGTGCCTAGCCTTTCGTCCCCTAGAATCTTTACTCTGTCCCCTAAATTGTAGACCTCCGAGCAAGGGGCATCTGAAGTGAGGGAGAACAAAGACTCCTTGCCTGAATTAAGTTTTTTTAGGTAAATATTTTATTCATTCTTGACATACTCAAGGTGCGTGGAAGACCACTCATTATTAGTGAGACAGCAAAAGAAGCGAAAAAGACTGCCTAATTTACAGACAGATGTACAAGGCAAATATTATCATGAAACTTAATGTATTTTTTTTTTTGAATAAACACAAAGCCAATTTGGACAGCCTAGGTAAGGCAAGGCAGCCACTGCTGCAAAGCAAGTCATAAAAGAGGCAAATTCAAATGCTTATTAAAAAAGATAATTGCATGATTGCAAAGAGTTTCTTTTACCAAATATTCATGTGTTTTTTTAATTAAAAAAAGTACGATACGCAAGTCATGAGAAGTTAGAAATCATGACGGTTAGAGTCAAAAAGGTATAAAGGAACATTTGGCGCTACTCGGTTATACACCCCTCCCCCCCCAAAATCAAGTTTTCTAAAAATGTCTAATAACCATTTTTAAATATATTTTATGTCAAAGAAAACAAAAAGACAATTTTAAAGGGATTCAGGGCTGTATTGGGAAGAAAAAGGATAGGGCCACTTTGTAAAAGGGCTATTCAACCAAATTTTATTGAGGAGAAGGGCTGTATAAGGGAGGGGAAGGAGTTTTTAATTGGTTTTTAAACAATTTTAGAAAACCTCGTCTTTTTATTTGGGGAGGGGGGAGGTATATTTTAGTAGCGTCAAAATTTTTATTCTCATTTTTATTGTGGAAACATTGCGCATGCGTTTTTTATAAGGTAATACAGATCAATTAATCTATTTTATCTTGTTTAAAAAGATAAGTTAGCAGTAATGAGCCTTTTTTAAAGAACAGAAGTGTTTCGAGTACAGTCGACTCCTGCTAGAGTACACATCTTAATATAGTGTGACCTTATGAAGGTCTCTAAGGATTGCAATATATCGGGAGTCGACTATATTTAAATCTCTTAATTTAGACAACAATGACTGCCATTCCACATAAGCTTCCTCCAAGCGAGCAACAACTAAAAGAAATTTTGCCTAAACTATTGGGGAAAAATAAGTGCAACTCTGCTTTGTCTTACACCAAACAACTCACTGAAATATGGTTTGCTGCTTAATTTATTCCTAAACAAATAATCAATGAAACCATTTCTGTAGTCTCACACTAGCCAGACAAAAGTCCAAGCAGCTTGTGGATAATCTGCCCAAAGAGTATAGCAACAACATGGAGCAGCAGTTATGGAAGACCTGCTTCTACAAAGCTATTGAAACCCTCAGAAAGGCCGACATTGAAGAAATTAGACCTGCTTTCGTGGCATTTATTGAGGCTGCTATACAATTCTATGGACAATTAATCAAAGATTATGAGGACAAATTTGACCTTTCCTTCCAACAAGCTATGTATTGGGAGTTGGACCAAGTGGGAGACACCCTTCCTCAAATGAACAATGCTATTTTGGCAGACAAGATTAACTTGTCCAAATTTGAGGGTGGAAAAGCTAAGGTAAGTGCTACTTTGAATTAAAATTGCTAAAAGATTAATCAACTTTTAGTTGGCCTTGCGCTCAGTCCAACGACATTTCCTGGCTGTGGGGGATCTTTATCGATACAGGGCATTGATCAACAAGACTGACTTTCTTGATTCCAAGCGGTATATTTTTACACGGTTTAGTGAGATATCCTATCAAATAAAACTTCTTTTTTGATTTGAGACAGTACTACAAAGATGTTTTTAGTTGGTATATCAAAGCTATTCAAGCCAACTTCTCCAATGGGCGATCGTTTAATCAGTTGGCAGTTTTGGCTGTGCAATCGGTTTGATGATGTCTATCATTTAATTAATATTTACTAAATTTTTTTTGTAGCAGCACTATCTGGACATGGTATTCTACTATGTACAAGCTCTGGCAGCCAAATACCCCTTCGAGAATTCCAGAGAGTCACTAGAGCTGGCCTTTAATGACATCCGCAATATGGTTACCCTTTTGATCAATAAAGACAAAAATATTTACTTTTATTTGTGCAGGCTATATCCAATTACTCCGATATAAATCAAGCCTTAGGCAAAAATGTCCCACCGACTAAAAAAGACGGTGCTAAGGCCCGAAAACCTAAGCCTAAGACCAGGACAGAAAATAAACATCAAGAGGTGTGGATCCATACAGTCAATGGAAAAAGGCAAGAGCAGAAGGAGCACATAATTGCAAAAATTATGCCCCAAAGTGATCCAAACATTTTCAATGGCAGACTGGCTCCAGATATGGATGTGAAAGTAATATTCTAAGTCTTCTAAAAGTTGACTTATTTATCATTGTTTAGCTTGAAAAGCAGGCAATTATCCATTTGCTACACACCCTTGGCATCCTTGTCACTAACATTTCCATGGAGGAGTTTTCAAAGGTGTCTGACATATCTATCTGCCTTATTAGTAGTATGTTGGAACGTGAAAATTCTCTTGCTACTTCTTCCACACTTCTTAAAGTAACTTTAATGGCGATCTTTGCCGCACATCATGTCAAAAAAGGTCAGTTATTGATTCAATTACTAGAAAAGTATGATTATGTACAAATGGTTTGCAGGCACAACCGCAACAATGGCTGAAACACAGCAGAAATATGCATTGGAATACTTGCTAAACCTGCTATCTCTGTTTTTGGATGAACTGCACAAGGATATGAACAATCTTGGGCTCTATTTGTTAACTGGTAAAGCTAGTGATAGGGTCAGTTTTGGCAATGACATTTTATCAAAATTAAGCAATTATAAATCTAGTTAGAAAGAGTCTTGCCCTCCATATCCATTCTTTGTAATTGGCTGATGAGCTCAACCACCTTAAACATCCTACTCGAATTGCAGTCTAATGTAGGTTTACTGGTCAAAAGCAGTGTATTTCTTAGAATTACTGAAGTGGCTAACAAGTTGACGGATATGTGTCAGAAGGATCAGCTTCTAAAGGGAACTTTAGACTGCAGACAAACTGGTTATTTTCAGTCGTTCTAATAAATTTTTAGTAAAATTTCTTTTGGTTACAGGCACAACTGACAGCACGGCTATCTACTTGCCAGAGTTTATTGTAAGCTCTGGCTTCAGCAAGATTTTCTCTCCTCAACCAGTAAAAATTCTCGTACAAAATTGTGAACCAACCAATTTGGTCAGTTTTTTAAAGGAAATGAGAAGATGAGGCTTCATTGGAAGTATGAAAACTTGCACATTCAGTCTTTCACAATAACTTCTGCACATTCAGAATTAGTTAGGCATATGAATAGTTGCCCAAAAATTGTTGTTCAACTATTCATATGCCTACTATTTAATTATTATTGCCCTATTTAGTCTAAACATGAACACAAATGGGCACTTACTCCGAACACTGTCCACATTTTGTTTTTTGACATAGTCCCCTTGTTGATTTTTTTGAGATTTTTTTTTTTCTTTTCTTCTAGCCTTGCATTTCCAACAAGCTAAAAACGACGAGAAAGCTATTTTCCGACCCTTTTCATCATAGAAAGCCAGTTTTTGGGAAGTCGAAAATTAATGATATTATCAGACTCCAGGAACTACACTTTAGGCATACGACTAAGTCTTAGGTTTAGGGTAGACCAGCATATGTTAATCGAGGCTTAGCATATACCATGTTATATCTAGTTTTAGTAGTTCACGACTAACCTAGGCTGGCCTAATCTAAGAGTAAGGCTTATTTGCACGCATAAGTGTAGTACCCGGGGTCTGAAAATACTTTTTACAAGGTTGTCTACCTTGGCCTCTCAAGCAAAATATGGAAGTTTTCAAAAAAAACATAATGCAAAAGAAACAAAAAATAGAATGCGGGGTCTGTTCGGAATAAGTGCCCACAAATGATTTTTTTTTAGTCTATGCTAGCCTTGCATATCCGTCTCAACACCATCATTGCAGCAGCAGAACATCTAAGCTCCTATAATTTGTTTTTGAACAAACTAGAAAGCAACCAAAAAATTTATTTCGAGGTTCAAAAGACTTTATTGAATGCTAATGTAACAATCAAAGACAACAAGTCTGACAAACAAAGAATTGCCACCAATATTGACATTGACAATGATCAATCCAGTCAAGAGGAAGAACTAGCTGACTTTCTAGTTAAACAGGTGTTGTTAAACAACAACAAATATTCAAATATTCACCAAATAAACTTAAAGCTTGTAATGGACGAAGAAGAAAGCAGCTCTCAGCACAAGTGGATTCTTGAGGTGCGTCCACAATACTTGATACCTGACACCAACACTTTCGTGGACCACCTGATTGACTTAAAGAAAATAGTAGGCTCCAAGCAGTTCACTGTGCTTGTGCCCACAACTGGTAGGTGCTAACATAAATGTATTGTTTTATTTGACTGCATTTGTTTAGTGATTGCTGAGTTGAGCAGCCTGGCCCTGGATGCTTCCTCAGCCCACAGTTTCTTGTCTTCAGAGATGTTATTGGGCAACAACACTCAACTGAAGTATGTTATTAAGCAGGCAAAAGCAACACTCGACTATTTAAAGACAGCAGCTGGGGAGCACAATTTGGCAACTATTACTAGCAATGGCAACATATTGCCGAGACTTAGCTTTGCTTATGAAGTGACTGACTGCGCTGAGAAGGTGGGTATTTTAGAGATTTTGCAATAAAATTTGCAATAAAAACGTTATTTTGTGCTGTTGATTCGCAAAGCTAGATGTCATCTTTCAGTGACCTGAGTAGAATGAAATCATTAGAATTAGAAAAAATCGTAAAAAAAATAAAGCAATTGCTTAATCATCCTGGCGTTGTGTATTTTGAGAGTCCAGACAAAAAATAATAAATTTTGAGAATATGATCTAATGTGTAAGCTATGTTTCATACCAATAAAGGGCACAAGCATGCCTCTGTAAATCATAAAATTACCAAACACACCCGTAATAGGACATTACTTATTAAATTACTCTCAAAAAAAGGTCGAGTCACGCTTAAAAATATAACGTAAAAGCGTTGAAAACTAAAAGTCTAATGCTTTTGCATTACTCACCTCTTTAATTAAGATTTTTAATCAAAACATTTTAGAGGACTAATGACGACCGCATACTAGCCGCCTGTGTGACATTAGCTGATAAGCAACAACGTTCCCTGGAGTCGGACTACCACAACCAGACCACCAAAATCAAGCGCAATGTTGTTTTTCTAACCGAGGATCGTGCCCTCAGTGTCAAAGCTATTGCTGCCAGAATTCCAGTGCGAACAGTGCCAGAGCTCTTAAGATGGGCTGCAATATAGTTAGACGCTTGACAGGCTATAAATGAGAAGTGAAAACAACTCAGAAACTGATGGGTTTATCTTACAGAATACAGCCATTGAAACTTGGAATCCAATGAACCAAACAAGAAATTAACCAAATAAAGCTTTAGTGGCTGCTGCTGGTGACAGCTTATTATTTTTGTTTGCTCTGTTCCCGTTGGCTGTGTAAACTATCTGTTTTCCCTCAACTTTTTTTTACTGCTGCTAGTTCAAGGATCTCTTTTTGAAAATTTATGTTTTGCAAGAGCCTCCCCCATACTTCGACGAAACATGGAAACACGAAACATGTTTCACGGAACAGGGATCTCAAAACATTGAGATTTTATGGTTATTTATAGGCTAGAAGTTCGCGTCTGATGTAACTTTGCGTCTTCGCTTGGTCCTGCATAATCCACCAGATCGTTGCTTGCTCCATCGTTAGCATTAGTTTTTAGCTTCTAATCATTGTCAAAGAGCAGTTATCAAATAAGAACGCAACAAAACACACATCAAACAAACTGCATTTCAATGAGTGATTCGAAATCCTTGTTTCGCAAAACAAAAGGGACAAAACATTTTCTTGTTTTGCAAAACAGTGCATGTTTTGCCGAAATATAACGAAGGCTTAAACAAACTAAACTTTTCAATTGTGACATTTGTTATCTTTTACATTTAATTTTCATAGTAGGATGTTCCAAAAACTCGTACCAACATCGAAGATTAGCTATCGCCTACAAATCCGCATAAATTTAACCCATAATTTAGTACTTGTTTAAAAAACTATAAACGTCTTTCTGTGTAACTAATGTATTTTGTAAGTTTGTGTAGAAAAATAATCTGCCCTATTTCCTCTAATAAGCCACCTGGGTGGCTTATTAGAGGATACGGTAAATTAAACGGTTGCAAATTGAACAGCAAAGTAATATTTTGTATGCATAAATTTACATATCAAGTTAGATGACTGGCTTTTAAAGTTCTTTTAGCACACAAATAAAATGTTTATTAATTTGTACCTTGCGTATTTGAGTATATATACCTTAATTATTGTGAAAAAGAAAACCATCTGGCTAAATATTTGCTTAATGCAATAGTCAATTAAGTTAAGACTCATTATAAAGCTACGAAAGATTTTTTTCAACTAATTTAAATCTTCCTCAAATCAGCTTATTAAATGGGTTTTGTTTGCATTATAACTCAGTCTGTATTTATTTATTGATTAATTTTGGCTCTGTTCTAGCTATTGCACTGACAGGCCAGAGCAAGGCTTGTGATACTTGAGAAAATTGAAGTTATTTGGCAGAAATGAAAAGCTGAAGCTGGCTGCTCAAATGGCTGCTCAACAAAAGGCGACAATGAAAGATGGGCAAACCATTGAAAGTTGGCAGTTTAGTGTGCAATTTTATGTGTTTAAGTGATATTAGTTTAGGCGAATCTCACTTCAATGGGTACATTTTGCAAGAAAATGTTTTTGAACTATCCAATGTGGAAAAGGAAGAAACAGCAGACCATCTAGTGGACTCCAACTCGCGCAGTTACCAGTTCATACTCTTTCTAATCACTCAAGCCGGCTACTTGGCGGTCACTAGCAGCATCCTATCAACCACCTTTTTTGAACCTTCAAAGGTGGATTTAAGATAAAATGTTTAAAAGGGGTAACATTTCCATCCAAATCTCGTGAAAAATTGGTTTTTTTTTATAAACCCCCTCTTTCATGCTCTTTTAGTTAAGAAGAAATGCCTTAAGCTATTTTCCATGTGGTTTGCTGTAAAAATTTTTCTCAATCCGCTGTTATATAATACCTCCTAACACTCAATACTTTTTTGCGACCCTCTCCTGAACACAAGTTGACGGCGTCCTACCGAGATCTTCTAGGGTCTATGTCAGAGCTGCAGCCGTTTTTTGGTTTTCGTTTTTTGGGTCTTTTCGCGTCTTGTTTTCTGTTTATGGTTTTTTTTAACCGAAAGACCAGAAAACCAGAATCTTACATATAATTTTTATTTTTCCAATACGTTTTTGCAATTAAAACCTACCCAAATCAGCATTTTCGTCTCATTTTATTAATCGTCTCAATTTTATAATGGTCATAGATGAAGTGCAAGGCTGAAGACAAAGCAAGCTGGTCTCAATTTCGAAAATTTGATTGAGAAATGCAAAAACCAAATGCCATGAGTGTAAACCATCAAGGTGAAAAAGTCCTTGAGGTGATGAACATATTTCATCATCTACTTTAAAGAATCAATTGTAAAAAAAACATTTTGGTCTCTATAGTCAAGTCAGAAACAGAGTAGCAGAAGAGGCAGAAATAGTAAACAAAGAAGAAGCAATCAATAAGAAATGCAAAACTGTTGGATGTACAATGATTAGTAAATTCAGCACTCGAAAACGGTATGATTGGCAATTGCAACGGCTGGCAAAAATGTGATTGACAAAATTTAAATTTGGAATTTTTTTTTCTGGTTTGAAAAAGTAAAATCTGGCTGCAGCCCTGGTCTATGTTATATCGAGATATGACTGTGATACATAAATGTCAGAAAGCCTGTGAACTGCTGAATATACAAACCAGTCTCAACTCCACCACCCAATTATTACGAGAGGAGTTCTACTCTCTACTCTTAGAATGGGGGCAGCATTGTCAAAGTTCTCAAACCACCCTTTACATCTCTTCTTCTGTCATGCTAGGAGCTATTGTTGGCTCATTTCTTTCTGGTTTTGGGGCTGACAGGTTTGGCCGAAAACCAGCACTTGTTGGTTGGTTGATCCAATATTCAAACCTTTAAGAATAATTTTTAAGGATCTTTGTTGCTCATCTGTTTGTGCAATATGGGCCTTGTGGGGCTGGCGCATCTGGACTGGAGATTGGCTTGTGCCTTATTCTTCTTGCTTGGTTCAGCTAGCGGTGGCTATATAGGTAGGCATATATATAAACTTGGTAATACTGTATTATACGCCTTCCCAAAAAAATACCATCGCCCCCCCCCCAAAAAAAAAAAATACGCTTCCCCAAAATTATTTGGTCTTTCAGGGTACATTGACCATATAGCATTTTTCATCTATTTTTAAGTGACAAACATGGTGCTGTTGGTGGAGGCCATATATGATAGTACAACGAGGATGTTGATGGTTTCTCTGAATGGCTGGCCTTTCGGCATGATCTTTTGTGCTTCTTTAGCCTATCTAACCAACAACTGGAGACTGTACCATCTGATTTGCTCGGCTATAGCTGTGGTGCTGATGACTCTGCTAGTCGGGCTTTTTTGATGTCATAACAATAAGTAACATTGGTGTGTTTAGGAGCTGTTTTGCAAAGAAAGTGTACGGTGGTTGGTCGAGAGAGGCGAGCGAGATAAAGCTGAAGAAATCCAAGATAGCATTAAAAACACATGCGGTTTTTGCTTTTATTCTAAAAAAGTGAATAGGACAAGGAGGAACTGCACTTCTTCTATAAGAAGATTACCTACTCCACAATTGTTGAAGGTTAACTATTTTGTGGTTGCTGCATTGGTTAGTGTGCAATGCTCACAACACCGTCTAAATGCCGAAATCACATATTTTTGTTTAAAAAAATCGGCCTAAGCAGTAAAATCCATATAGTTAACAGTTTATAAAAAAAGTTCAGGAATCCAAAAGCTTGGTGCAAAACCAGACCTACACCTACCTAGACCTTTTCCGCTACAAATCCATTAGCATTCCACTGTATGTGCTTCTGTTCTGCTTTTTCTCTTCCAGTGTTGTTTCTTTTGGACTAATATTCTCTGCAGAAATCCTGCCTGGAAATCGTTACATCAACCTTGCCGGGATGGGTTTAGGTAGAATTCCTAAAATTCACTTTTCTAAAATTTTTATTTTATAGGCAAACTTTTGCTGGGCTTCATTCCCTATCTAATCTCCTACTGGGTGGGCAGACGACCGATAATGTTGGTGTCTGTGGGAGTGGCTTGTTTGGCTTGCTACTTATTGATCGGCATATGGTGGACACTGGCTCAATCCTCCCATTGGCTGATCACAGTGCTGGGACTATTGCTTGTGGCGAGCATGGACCCTACCTGGAAAATAAATCACCTCTACTCCATCGAACTGTTCCCCACACCTGTGAGGAACATGGCCAGAGGACTGTGCAGTGTAATGTCTAGGGTGGGCAGTTTGGCTGGACCTTTTGTAAATGCTTCCTAAGAATAGCTTTTTAGGCCATTTAAACCTTTCTTTTCAGGTAATTTTCTTGCGTTCCATAAACGATTTGATGCCCTTCTACATGTTTGCTTGTTTGCTGGTTGCCCAATGGTTTATCTCTTTCTTTTTGCTGCCCGAGACAAAAGACACAGATTTACCTCAACATATGCCTAAGAGAAGGTCCAAACGCAGCAAGTAGATGCAACTTGTAGTCTTAGTTAAAATAATATTGTTTTATTGTATATATTTATTGCATTTGGAGCTTAAATGTTTGGTACTGTTAAATTTAGATGTACACTATATCGAGACTTAACTGTAATAACATTATTACTGATTGTTGGTGGTGGGGTTGCAGCAAACACAAAAATATGTTATTTACAATGGGCAAGATGGGATTCAATGACACCACAAGAAGATTAGTTGGAAGTGTAGGGAAACTGTGTTGCAGAGCTTTAACTAGAGGGGCTGGACTTGCTTGAGATTGTTTGGCTTATCTATATCCACAGCCGACTAGATTCAACCTGCAAATTTTTTAATTTGTTAATTTTATAGTATACAAGAGTTAATTTTCATGTAATATTTAAATATTTAAGTCAACTTGTATTTTTTTTTTAAATCTTCTATTTATTTATTTATTTATGAGTATTCTTTTAAAAGATCTAAAAAGCACGTATTTTTATAGACTTACAAAAGTAAAGCATTATTTTCTAATTTTACATCACACATACACATTTTATTTTTGTAGCGTTTAGTCTTTAAAGCATTAAAGTTTTTTTTATCCTACTAAAAAATATGCAGCTCTTGTGCTTTAGGCTCTACCTATTTCTTTACTAAAAAGTATAAATTTTGTATGTCCATTATGGAGATCATAGTAATTAAATTCATCTACAACAAATTTTTGGATCAAAGTTTAATCTTACATCAAAATATGTATTTCTCCCGTGAAATTTTTATAACATGATCATCTCAATCACTTTCTAATAAATTTTTTTACTCTTTTTTGAGGATGCAACCCTGTATGTCTTCTGTCCAATGAGGTATCAACTAACCCGATGATGTTAGAAAAAATTGAAGGTTGAGGTTAAAATACCATCACTCACTTGTGTTAGCTCCTGTATTCCCAGAGTCGCTTGGTTGCGATACTTGAGAGACAGAACACCTAGCAGCATCACTGGTCTCCAAGTGAGACAGTTGTTCAGCTAGTTTGTAGGCTCCAGGATCAATGTCAAGCGACGTGCCGAGATCAGCCATGGCATTCCTTCTGCCATTTCTACCTGAAGCCACAAACTGCTCTACTTCTATAGGGGTAAATGATGACGTGCCTCCCGACTGGTCAAGTTCACCCATACTGTTTAGGAAGGCTTGATGAAGTTGCAGATGCAATCTAGCAGGATTTTTTCCTCTCTTGTGCTGGAAATGTTTCGCTGCAGAAAGAAGGGGCCTAATACTGATCTCTTGCCTAATGTGATGGTTTGTAGTAAGCTGGCCAACCAAGGCCGCCAGGATCTCTTCCTAAAAATTTAGGTTCTTATTAAAATTTTTAACACACAGGGGGACCAATCCCACCTCGGTAATCCGCCTCTTTGAGATTGAGCTTAGTGATGCGAGTTATCACAGAGGCGGATTTTAGAGAGGGCGCAGTGATTATCCAAATTCTATAAAAATTTATGAAAAAATGCGTATTTTGTCTAGAAAGACTGCTTCTAAAAAAGGTCATTGATATGAATTTCAATATAGAAAAACAAAAACTGAGAAAACTAGAAAAAATATTAATGAGATTATTGGAGAGGGTCATAATCCAGGGCTATTAATTTCAGAAAAATAAACTAACATTCTCCAATGGAAATCCATTGTCAAAGACTGTTAAAAATTATTAAAGATTGTATAAAGAATGTTGTTAAAGACTTAAACTTTACATCATATAAATAGTTTAGTCCGACATTTACCGGTATCTCACAAAAATATAATAAATCAATTGATTGATGGATAAAAATAGTCGATACAAGAAATACGTTGAGTACTGATCGAAAGAAAAAGATTGACAGAAATTCGACGGTTGTAAGAGACTTCTTGTATCAAGGCGAATTTCATTTAATAAAAATTATCTGAAAATATAAATTTTTCGGAGAAATTGCTAAAGTTTTAAAAAATAAGATTAAATAAGACTGTAACTTCAAAATAAAATAAAATCCTATCAATAAGATTATGTAGTAACCATGAAATAAGCTAATAAATATCAAATATCTCTAGTGGAGTTGACAAACAATTCTGGTTAAGGGCAGCCGATACCCTCACTTGCACACAAATTAAAGGAGAGAGCCGAGCTCTCCAAGGTCAGGCGAAAGGAAACATAATCGATTTTTCCCACACATACATGGCCATGCACAGAGGGTGTGTGGGAGTTTGAAGTGGCTGTGAGAACATTGTTTTTAAGGGAAGTGAAGGTAGCCACACAACCACCACCACAGCAGCAGTGATTTTGACGTAACAAAGCTTAAGATACAACAAAGTAAAATTAAATAAAGCAATTATGGACATGAAATTCGGAGTATGCAAATGGATTAACAGATGAATAATTTTTTAGAAAAAAAAGGGAATACAAATATATCCAACAGTTGTGCTAAGGGTGTATATTTGGTAAAACATTTAACTAATTAACATGCAATAATGAGCAAAACATAGGGTTTTTTTGATTCTTTTTAAATAGAATGCTACGTGCATTAATTCATGCCTTCTTTGTTGCAATTTTTATTTACGTGTTAGTAAGTACATTCAATATGTTATTTGCTGGTTAGAATACTACTTACTAGTTTACTATAAAGTGAACAAAATCAATATAGGAAATAGAGTAAAAAGAGAAGAAACCTTTCAAAGGGGCTGGAAAAAATAGCCTAGGAACTTCTATTCTTTTAATTTTACCCGTAACCATGTAGCCTTCTTTTCACCCTGTTCCAAGCAACCGTTTTATTCATTGAATAGCTTGCTCTAATAACAAGAAATGTATAAATAAATAAACGCAATACGCTAAAGACTATAAAAGTCACAAGCAAATATAGAGGGTATGCATATGGAGCGCAAATACGGGCACACATCTTACACACAAAGAGTTAAATGAAAGAGGCATGTTCATGGCCATTATTGGCATAACACATTGCTTGAACGTGGGCGCCACTCTTTCTCCCATCAGTTTAAAAAGTTTCTCCTGTAATTGCTTTAAAAATGTATACCGCAATAGTAACAAAATGTTTTTTAGATTTCTGGCTATTTGAAGGGATACTGATGGCCACACGTTGAAAGATATATCATGCCACTGAAGGGCATGAGCGTACCTTTTTCATTTATCCATTCTTAAAGAACCGTAAAATGGATTATAGTATTCACGCGTTTTGGCTAATCTACCCTCTGGTAAACCACATATGATGCAAAAAAAGTATATCTGATGCAAGTAAAGTAACATGCATCTTGTAACCTCTATTTCCTGCTTAAAACTCATTTTAACATTGGCTAATTGAATGAGGCAAAAACTAGAAAATATCTATCTGGAAAAATAGGCAGTGAACCAAAAGACAGCGTTTGATATTTCAAGAAGCAGAACAGATAAGTTATTTTGTTTGTTCAGAGAAGCTGGCAGAAAAAGGTGTCGTCATCAAGTTAGTTGTAGCAGCAGTCAGATGTAAAAACCAGGGAAAGTGACGTAATTTACAGAAAACATTTGAATAAGTAGAGTCAAAATAGCATTAAAATATTGAGCAGTGTATGCAAAAACGGAAACCGGAAAATAAACCGGAAAACTTTTGAGGTTTATATTTCAGTTTTTAGCAAACTAAATAAAATTTTTAACTAGCAGCATTGGCGCCTGTGGCGCCTTTTTAGTTATTGGGTTTACAACTGATAAATAACCTCCTTTTATCGATTCATGTCAACTTTTTTAAAAATTTTTGGAAGGGATCAAGAGTATTGTTTAATATAATTTTTTTGCTTTTTAAATCCCTCTTTTAGGGTAATATAAACATGTTTGTACATGTTAATATTTTAAAAGTTTTGTTTAACATTATTATGTCTCATTTTTGTTAAATTTTCTAATTTTGTGTTAGCAATTGTATTGGCTAATTAAAAACAGCAATAAAATTCTACTAATAAATCTATCACAGATATTGCGTTGAAAATAATAAGAAATTTTGATGCTACATACCACTTGCATCCCAAATAAAATTTTTTAAAAGTGTTTAAAAACCATTTTAAAAAATTGCGTGATTGGGGGCATATTCTAGTAGCGCTGAAATTTCAGTGTTGATATAATGTTTTTACCAATATAATTGATCAAAGACACTTTCACTATTTAAAATATCTTTGTTTGGCATAATGTACATTCCTTTTTTGCATGCTTCAAAGTATTTGCAAACATCAAATTTCTGCTAGTCATTTTTGATGTTATCTACAGTTTGGGTTGGTAATGGGTTGTGAAAATGACCAGTCAGAACCTTCTTGAGAACATTTTCTAAAATATTTTCGAGAATATTCTAAAATATTTTCCAAAATCCGAACAGAATCTTTTTCATTACATGAAATCATTAAAAATCAAAGCTAGTTGACTCATAACTAGCTTTATTGAAATCAAAAAGTGCAATGTAAATCAAAGTCCTCTATAAGCAATCCAACATTAGAACTTTTCTTCATCTAATTTCTCATTCTCTGCTGCTTCATCTGCCTTAATTGCTTTCTGCGCATGCTTGAATAGGTACATGCGCTCCAACAGATGTGCTTGATACAAACCAGCTGGCTGGCCGTGTAGACTTTCAACTTAAATCTAGCACATTAGATATCCATCATAGCTAGAAACTTTATATAAACTAACCTCTTTCGAAGCTTTGTCTGCACTCTGTCCCAAAACTATGTACGCACCCCCCTTTTTCGGGTTTTTGAACAATAATATAAACAAACTTCGCGATAATTCATTTCAAATAGTTATAGTAGCCCAAAATAAGCATACTTGATTCATTTAAACAGAGATTTCGAAAGCTTTTTAAAAAAGGCGATCAATTTTTCGATTTACCTATGTGTTTTGTGTCCCAAAACTATGGACGCACCCCACTATTTTTATTCAAATGAAGACAAATTTCAACGAAAAGATATTACGTAATTTTAATATTTTAAAATCACGTAATTTTAATATTTCCTCATTCCTCCACACTGTTTTAATCTTTTATCCGAGAATATTATTGAGAATATTATTGAGAATAATCTCGTTTCAGAACCCTAGTATTAACAAGCCCTTTTTTTCCTTCTGTAGCTGCCATCTAACAGGTTTTCAAATAAAATTGTTTAATGCTGGTTTGTAATTTAGTTGTAATTAAATTAAGATTATGGGAATGGGGCCTGTAAAATGCAGAAGAGGGTTCTATTGGCTAAGACAACTTTTTAATCTTGCTGGTCTTTCTATTATACTCATCTGCCTTAGCGTTCTGCTTATCATCGTACATTTACACATTTCCTTGGAAAATTCCAAGAAGAAAATGGTTTGGTGAAAAAAATGATTTAATAACAAGTTTAAAGATATATTTAAGTTGGAAGAGGAAACCGAAATACACAGCCGATATCATGTGCAAATCCCTACAATATACAGTGTTGCGAAGACAAAAAATAAAAAAGTTTTTTTACTCTTTAATTTTTTTATTTGTATTTGTTTAAAGAGTAAAATGGTGCCCGAAGATGACAGAATAGCTGTGCTTGTGATTACTGCCAATAGACCAAAAGCTATTGCTAACCACTTATCACAAATCAAGAGGTTTGGTTTTCAGTGTTCTTTGAATAATTTTTCATTGTGTTTTGAGGCTTCGAACAGACACTACTAAATTTCCAATTGTAATCAGTCAGGATGGAAATGTCGAGGCAGTCAAGCAGGCTATTGGGCAGTTTGTCAATTCGTCTGTCAAAGCATTTCACATACAAGTTTTTAAGTTTTGCTTATTAATTCTCTAGGTATTTCATTTCAGCATAAAGATAAGCCGCAACCACCCAGAAAAATGGCTAAGGGCGCGAGTAAGTGATCAAAGTTAAATAACTAATTTTCTGAAACGTTCGACTACCAGAAAACTACTTCTACATCTCGCAACACTACAAATGGTCACTTGACAAGGTTTTCAACCAGATGAAGTTCAAAACTGTAGTTATTACTGAAGGTTTTTTTAATTTTTAAAAGTGCATGATTTTGGTTAATATGACGAAAAATTTCACTGTAAAATATTATACTTTTGATTAAGTTTTTCTTAGTAAGCTGAACCAGCAAGACATATAGGGTCCGGCAGTATGATGTAACGAATAAATTTTGGCCATAGCTTTTTTATTTTCCACTATCTCGACGAGATCTTTTTTTAAAGATAGCTGAGTCTTGGGCACATAGATTGGTACCAAAGATGGCAATAATACGTTATTTGAAACACACAATAATTCAACCAAACAACAAGTGCAATCAATGTGCACTTCAATGTGCACACAAAAAGAAAAAGGGTAAATTTAGAAATAAAATATTGTTTCGCAAAAAAACCTGCTTTGAGAATTAAAACGCTAAATTTTTTACGAATATTTATAGTGGGGGATAAATAAAGGTGCATTTCTCATTTTGTTGAAAGGAGAAAAAAAGAATTGGCCATTGGATACTATTAAATTAAATATTTTACATCATCCTTTTTTACAACTTTTTTGGGGAGTTGGGGTATATTACTTTTTTGTCTTGCCCCAATTTGTCCGACCCCATTTTTGGCGACCTGCAATTTACGTGCAACCCTTTAAATAATCCCTATTTCGAAATACAGACTCCACCAACTAGGAATTTGCGAAATCCTAAAATATATCCTAAAATCTGTATTTCGCCCAACCCGTATTTCGTCCCAATTGGTTTTATTTCTCTAATGATTTTCTATTGTAAAGTTTCTTAAGCGTAAATTTTGTAAATTCTTCCATTCTAATCTAAAAATTGAATGTAACAGTAGAAATAAATAAAACATAGAGCAAATAACATTAAAGACCAAAAAATGAAAAAAGTAAGAGGCATAAACGGCATAAGTGCGCAAACTGACAATTATAACTTTTTCTTCTCGATTTCCAGATGATTTGGACTTGTCTAATGACTTCTTCAGCTACTTCTCAGCTACCCAACGTTTGCTATATGAAGACTCTTCTATTTGGTGTGTTTCTGCTTGGAATGACAATGGCGCCGTTTCACTCACTGATCGCAATAAAGGAGACCAACTGTACAGAACTGATTTTTTTCCTGGCTTGGGTTGGATGTTGACTTCCAAGCTGTGGGATGAACTGTCTTTTAATTGGCCTACTATATACTGGGATGATTGGATGAGGCGGACAGATGTAAGAAAAGACAGGGTTTGCATTAGGCCGGAGGTGTATGAAGTGTATTATTTTAAAGTCTTCAACATAAATTGAACTTAGATTTCGAGAACACTGCACAATATGCAGGTGGCTGGAAAAGGTTCTAGCAAGTAAGTCATTCTGAGTAGAAATACAGGGCTGAGCAAATATTCTGGAGCATTTGAACTTTTTTAAAGGCAAAATTGTTGAGTTGTTTAAATTTAGAATCATTGCAATTTTTTACCCTAATGCCATCTTGCAACATTTTCTCTCCTCTATCAAACCATAATACAGAAAAAATATATAAATCAAAAATTTTGAAATTCGTTTCCTAATAACTGCATGGTTTTTAGTAATTAGGTGGGTTTCTATGGAAAAGAATGTGCTAACTTGCTAAAGAAAAGCAGACGGTTTGGCTCTTAGACATTTTTTTTAAATAAAATGAGTAACTATCAATAATAATTATAAATAATGATACCGAAAATACTAAAGACTCACTCAGACTCCCGCGTAACATGACTCGAGAGTCAAAAAAGGTGACTTGTGAGTAATTGACTCGTGACTCACGGGAAGTCTGAGTGGGCCTTATAAGCATCTAAGCAGGAGTTCTAAAATCATTGAAAATTTTTATTTGGTTCGGGCAAGGTTCATAGTAAGTTTAAAGAGTTGTAGCCCTGACAATTCTCTACACAACTGTACATTACTTTTTACTGTACTCAATATAATACACAAAAAATAAAAAAAATATAATAAAATATAATATGACCACCATTGGCCTCAATACATTTATGCAGTCTTTTCGGAAAATCACTAATGACATTTTGGGAATTGCCTACCATTCTCTGGCCAATGATGCCTTCAGTGCCAGAATTGAATTGTGAGGCTTAAAGCAGGCCTTTGACTAAAGGTAAGACCATGCAAAGTAATCCATCACATTCCAGTTGGGGCAGTTAGGTGCCCAATCTCCAATTGGGTTGATGTGGTGAGGGTCAATTTTAATAAAGTCCGGGAAGTATTCAGCAATCCAATTCTGTGTTTCATAAGCTCTGTGGCTTAGCAATTTAATCATAAATAAAAAGTGGATATATGGTTTAAAAGAGAATTGCCGGCGCTACAAAACCGCAATATTTGTATTTTTAAAAGTGAGCTTAAAATTTCTCAAAAGACTTTTGACTCACTAGTTATTATTATTTGAGTGGCCTGTTCAAGAACTACCTGATTTCCATACGGTTGCCCAATGAAGTTGTTGATTTTTCGTTACTTGATCTGGATTTACTCAAGAAAGAAAACTACGATCGCCAGTTCGGCAAACTGGTTTTTGAGGCCAAGCCGATTTCCATTGATGAGCTGTTAGCTAAAGACTCAAAAGGAAAATTTTTGGCTGAATCTTCTTATAAAGTGGTCTATAGAGACCCTAGAGAATACAGGAAAATAGCCAACCAATTCAAGCTAATGACTGACTTTAGGGTGAGCTTTCTGAAAGAGTACTAAATCGTCTAATCGTCTTACTTTGAGATGGGTGTACCCAGAACAGGCTATTACGGTGTGGTCACTTTCATGCACAATGGAATTCGCTTCTATTTAGTGCATGTAAATTTGGAGCTAAAAGACAAAAGTTTTGGAGCAGTTAAGAGTAGTCAGGTACATTAATACACTAGTAGTTGTTTTTCATTTTCGGGCCAAATGTTTAAACCTACTATAGCCAGCCTAGACCTCACTTATTCCTTAAAATTTATACCGGTATACGTTATTTATAGGTGTACGATATAGAATGGGAGAAGATGAGCAGATACTTGGACTTTGCAGAAGTCTACTGCAGACCAAACAGGCAATTCTTCTTTTACTTGCCTTTTGTAGTCAGAACGTAATTAGCGAGGATTAAGATGGAGAGGCAAGTGTGACCCCAAGGATGCAGGCATGTTAGACTGGTTTGACCAGAGAAGACTAAAAAAAAGACTGGAATCTTGGGGAGAACTCAAGGCCTTTTAGAATGCCATTGATGCTCAAAACAGATACCTGCTCTTGCCGTTTCACAGATCTCATATACAGGCGATTCTACCGCTTAGGACTCTCTCACTTAGGAGACTCTACCACTTAAAACAGCATTTGGTCCGTTCCTTAACTGTCCTAAGTCAGAGAGTTGACTGTAACAACATATCAATCATCTGAACACACAACTCTTTTAAATCATATCTATGTATTGTATGTGTTACCCAGTATCATCCAGAATCAATGAGCCGAAAAGAGTCCAAATATTCCCCCAAAAACATAACGAGACCATAAGTTTATTCAAATTAAAGAACAAAGCACTTGCTTAAAACTTCGAAACTGACTTAATACCCATATTTTACAGAAAACGTTGAATTTTAGTGCATTTTGTTGAAAGGAGAAGAAAAGAATTGGCCATTGGATACTATTAAATATCCGCTACCGTAATTCTAAGATCTTTGCCTTTTGTAGCATATTTTGGTCCTATTTTTTGCCTTGCTTCCTCGTTGTTTTTTCACCGTTTTAAACTCAAACTGAGCATTAAGCTTAGATAGTAGGTCTAGCGCACACCCGTACACACAGTATCAATATACGCTGAGCCCACGCTCTAAGCCTATGGCTCACTTTTGGTTTAAAGCAAATGAATAAACAACAGGGAATACCAAGGCAAAAAAATGGCAAAAAAGGCCTGAAATGCATTTATTTCTCCAGAATAATACAATAGTACCTTAACTTTATTATTGTTTTTCCTGGTGCTTGAACCATTCCATGTTCTGGTTGGTCATTTCTGTCATTTACTATCTACAAAAATTAAGAATATAAATATTATAATGTGAACTTGCCGCTTGTCTATTTTCCATTTTTATGTGTACTTTTACGGGTGAAATGTTTACATTCCAGACATTTATAAAAAATAAAAATTGATGTTTATGTCAGCTCTTTACTTTGGAAACAACGCATCTTCTTTATGCGGTAGGCCCCTGTAAAAAAGATTATCTTCAAAATGATCTCTTTTCCTACAGAGTGGCCCATTAATTGTTTTTTCTCCTTCCTCATAGTTTTTTTGCATCCTTTTCGAAGACTAGAAAGAAGAGCCCAAATAATCTCTGTGACGAAGTGAGCTCATTTCTGATCGCTCAAGCACAAAGATCTTGAAGAATCAGTTCTGCGATAGTTCAAAGCAGTGAGAAGCGAAAAGTTTCAAATGTCGGGTTTTTTTTCCAAAATATCAAGTATCTGTTACAAAACTAACGTTGACCAATGCCATAGTTAAACCAATCTCGAGAAAATCTATCTCCACCTTGGATACTTCAGAAAAAGTGGCAATGGTGCGTAACGTTCTTATCTAATGAAAAAACAAAGTTAAAAGCCAAAACTAGAGTAATAAAACATGTTTTTCGGCACTTTTGACATTCAGTTAGAAATGCGCGTACAGACTTACTTGTGAGATGAATCTGAGCGATACAAATGATCAGAGAATGCATCTAGAAACACTTTTTGCCCTGGTTCAGTAAGAGAGACGGGTGAATAGCCCTTCAAATCAGTGGCCCTTATGACTCCCTTCCCCTCCCAATTCAGCCCTTATTCTCCTCTTAGTTACTATTTTTTATGGGGCGGGGGTTGAACCGAGTAGCGTCTGATTCTTTTCCTCGAAATTTTAGTTTTTATGCCATTCGCATGCTACTGCTGTAAAGGATTAAAATGTAAAAAGTATGGGAAAACTTTGATAAATTAGTTTCAAAGCAAAACATAAATTGACTGACCCATTTTTAAATTAATGGTTCTTCTGACTAAATCAGTATTCGTGCGATAAAGTGAATGTCGGATTCTTTCACTTAATTTTTTTTTCTTTGTCTCTTCTTGTTTTAACAAATATTGATGTGTCCTTTTTTATTTTTTATTTCTCTTTCTTGTGCATTCTTCTATTGAGCCCAGAAAATGTGTTGTGTGTTCATGGGTAGAAGCTGTGACATTTAATAGTAACGAAATTTAAGAGCAGTGATTATTTTGAAGTTATTTGTAGAAGATTGCAAACAGGAAATAAATTTTATGCGCTTTAAAATTAGATGGAAAAGAGGCCTCAAAACAAACCTCGTTTGATGCCCCCTCAAATTGCTTTTTTTTATCATTTTTAAGTTTTCTTAGGTAGCCACAAACTAGCCAATAAACTGTTTCCCCGGGGAAGGTAGACATGAGCTATTTACCAGTATTAAAAAGCGGTGTATAAAAACTAGCTGGTTTTATGATGAATTCGTCACAATTGCCATATTCTAT
This sequence comes from Subanguina moxae, assembly GCA_000981365.1. Lineage (NCBI taxonomy): Eukaryota > Metazoa > Nematoda > Chromadorea > Rhabditida > Anguinidae > Subanguina > Subanguina moxae. The sequence continues at coordinate 2,997 of BBSZ01000006.1, read as the reverse complement.
CTGATAGAAGGGTCGGGTCTTCTATATCTCAACACCCTCTGAGGTGTTCACCTTGTATTGGAGAGAATAAGGTATATTTTAATGTTTTCAAATTTTTTTTATGGAAACAGTATATTTTGTCAAAAATTATCTAAATATTAGCATTTATAATTTTTAAGGTCTACTTGCCAACAAACTTGCTAATGCTCTTTTTTACCATTTTATTCTACACGCTCTCTATCATCATACTTGTGCCGACTTCTTCGTACAAAAAAATAAATGGGTATTTTTTATTTGGGTGTAAATATTGTAATTTGAGAACTTTTTTTAAATTTATATTTTAAATGTTTTTTCAGCAATGGATTTTTGTTTTCAAAATAATGGTGTCAACTCAAAAAGGGTTTGTCGCTAGAGATTTATCTTTGGTCGTCAGTTATATAGCTAGATTTCAATCTCTGTTCTCCAACTGTCCCATAGGGAATTAAAAGAAGACTCTTTATGAATGAAAAAGTGCATTTTATTCGGGGACAAGTCTTTTAAGCGAACTCTATTGACATGTCTTACTTGAAAGGGCTCTTTACTCTCCTTCAATGTAAAATTTAGAAGCATTTTTGAATTTATATGGGAATTTTTGCTTTTCTTGTCAGGACTCGTTTTGACTGGAAAGACATACATTTTTAGGCAGTCATTGGGTTGGAGGGGGGGATGTGAGTCCTAGGTAAACCTCCGGGGCGTAAGGGGCCTTTTCTAAGCATTTCTTTTGCGTTAAAAACTATAAAACAGCTATTTTCTGCATGGCATATATGTACCCCACATTTTTCATACCCCACAAAATACGGGTTAAAAAAATTATTATAATTTTTATTTTTCTTCCAAGCAGTCTGGCCATATCGTCTGTGTTCCATTGCACCAACAGCAACTCATCTTTTATAAAACTATTTACTCTTTCCACCCCACAAATTACTGCTTTTGTCTGCCGGCAGTGCGGTCTTGCGTGTGCACATTGCGTGAGCCCCACCTGGCTTTTTTCGCCAACTAAGTCAATCACCTTCTAAGCCTAGCAACCAGTCAGTTAATGCTCTGACGAAGAACACAGAGGAATACCCAGTCAACAACAACCAACAGCATCCATATCTCCCAGCCAAAGGCTCAATAACAGCAAGCCTATTAATATAAGTGGGAGCATTGCCGCCGCCGGCCACTCCACTAGCCATAGTCATCAGTCAGCCCTGCCCTCTGCACATTAGAATTCATATGTGCTGCTGGAGAAGCCTTGATAAGTTGATAATGATTGAGTGGTGGGTAGAAAGGGAGGCAGAGGGATGTCTACTGCTCACTCTGTCTTATTGGCTGTTCTCTTATTGTGGATAATTTTGTCTTTTGATCATAGACATCACCAAAAAAGTAAACATTGACTCTACTTGTGGTGTATCTCAGTGGATGGAGAAGAGCATCAACTTATTGGGGTTGTTTTTTTACCCCACCTTGAATGTATGTCCAGCATGGGATGCGTGTGTTAATACTACAGTCCTTAAGTTCTTTCTGTTTTGAGTAGAATATAAAGACTTTTTTGTATTTGTTTTTATAATTGTGTTGCTGTTGGTTCTCTTGTTGCCTCCATTTTAAATGGACGAGGATAGAAAAGGACCGTGAATTCGCGCACCCCGGCTTTTTTCTGCCTTTAAGTGTCATCATCCATCACTCATAATTTGCTTTTTATTCTTTGTTCATCCTAATTTTTCTGGTTTGTCTTTTTTCAGTTTTTTTTAATGCATGCTTACAAATCTTCTTAATATTGATTTGCAAAAGGTTAAAAAAAGAAGTGCAGTTGTTTTGCAAGGCAGTAATTTTTTTATCACGTCTATATGCTGAAGTCCCGATATAACGAAAAGTTGAATGGGCTGACGAATCGGTGGACAAATATTTTTTTGGTTTCCATTAGGTTTGTTATATCAAAACTCTACTGTACAGACAAAAAATCTTGTTTGACGCCAAAACATTTACGCGCCAAACGATATCATTTGCTTACTAGAGTCTGCACCCTTACGGGTTTACTATTGCTATGTCTGTTACATTTTTCGATTTTTCTTTTCGTTTTTATGAAACAAAATTATGATACGCTATATACCGTATTTTCTCTAATTATACGACACCTTCTCATTCAAAATCGTATTTTTGGCATTGTGTTTTTGACTTATTTTTTCCAGACAAATTTTAAGCAACTTACCATCCAAATTGTAGCTAAGACAATAAGCTAGAATTTAAGCAATTAAATTAGCAATTAATAATTTAAATTACAATTAAATTTAATTTAATTTAATTTAAAATTTAAGTGGTAACTTGTCTAAGACTTGTCTAGATAAAGTAGGACAAAAACACAATGCCAAAAATACAATTTTGAATTAGAGGGGTGCCGTATAATTAGAGAAAATACGGTAAGGAAAGTCTTAAGTATCTTCTTGTGGAAAATTCAACTAACATTGGCTGCGCTAAACTACTTTATTCCGAGTCCTTGAAATACCACCAAAATAATATTTTTTGACGTTGTAGTGCCTTAAACATGTAGAAAACACGTTTTTCCCGATCGACCATTTAAAAAACAAAATACATCTTTCTACTTCTTGTGCAATATATTTGCTATTTTTCTGCATTTGTCAACAAATCGATTAGATGAGAATTACCGGGTGTAGCATCATTGGTAAATGTGTTTTTGGTAAGTGGTACTTTTGGTAAGAAATCTTTTTGGTAAGAAATTCTTTTCGTAAAGGTACTTTTGGTAAGAATTTTTTTGGTAAATGGTTGTCTTGGTAAGAATTCTTTTGGTAAACTGTGATATTGGTAAAATTGAGTTTCTTAAGCAATTTGTGTAATAAGTATTGTTCTTCGAATTAACTATTTTTTGAAATTTTTGCTTTTATTGTGCTTCTTTAGTCGCATGCTATGCGAAATACCAGTTCTTTTAGTTTATTTGCTTTGGCTTTCAGATGTTGCTTTTTAACGAAAATGAGCTTCTCAGTG
>BBSZ01000005.1:0-30436 GCA_000981365.1 Subanguina moxae | reverse complement strand
AAAATAGCCTTTTCATGATTCTTTGTTTTTGATTCGATTATTCGTTTTGCTCGCCTCTAGCTAAAACCCTTTATCCCAAGGAAGCAAGACATAAACATAAGGAAGGCAAGCGAAACTTGAAGATGCTTTTAAAGGGTTTCAAAGGATGCTCTAAAAATTTGAAAATTAAAAGTTTTAGACTTTTCTTAAAACTCAAACACAAACTTTACAAAAAAAGAAGAGCGAAAATAACAGAAAAGAGACCCGACCATGGAAAAATCAATAATGAAATTCAAATTTCAAAAGCTTGGCGTTACGATAAGCCGTTTAGCCAATTTTGGGACAAATGTCCCAAAATTGGCTAAACGCCTACGCACCGTCTGAAACTTCATTTTGGCAAAAACCCACAACTCACTTATTATGCACAAGGAATAAGTACCTTTTTAGGAAAACTTTTTGATGTGGTATTAGTAAATGCTATTTACTCACTAAGCAGTTGACTACTTAGGAATCCCTAATAAGTTTTACGCTCGGAAACGCCAAAAATTGTGTTATATCAGTGCTATGGGCACTAGAACGTGTTTTTAAGCCGGAAAGACTGAGCCCAAAGCTTAGGGTAGGGCAGCCTAGCTTAGCCGAGACTCAGCGCATAACCTGTTTCATCAATGTTTAGTGGTTATATGGCTAACCTAGGCTGGCAAAATATGGAAATTTTCGTCTTCCCAGAGACCTACTTTCTGTGTCAAGAAAGTGCTGAGAATTGTTTCCTTATCGTTTTTAGCTTAGAAATGGTTAAAACCTGTTTTTAAAAAAGTTTGTAAAAAAATATGGAGCATATGAGCATCGGTATGGTTTACCCCATTTTAATCACGGGAAAATGCAAATGGACTGTGGATGCATAAGAGTCTTACTTGGATTAATCTCGCAAACATTTTTCGCTTTTCCCCCACTCTGACTTCTCACTTGCGTATTATCTTTTCTTCTTCTTTTTCCTTTTCCATATTTATCTACTAAAGGTATATTTAGTAGGTGTTTGCCAACAATTAAATGTCTCTATTCGAATAATAAATAATCTCGTTTCTGACACTACATGGTCACTCCCCCGCCTAGGAACAGAAGACGCTCCCCTCCTCTTTCTGCTCTTTGTTCCGAAGGTAGCCAAGAAAGGATGCCTAGCCAACAACATCTAACTAGTGTGTGAGTGAAAGCTTGTTCAATCAATAGACTATTTGTGTTCTTACATTTCCCTTCTCACGCAAATTAAATGGAAAAAGGGGAAAAGCAAGTGAGTTTGTTAACCACTACTAAGATGAGGCCAATTATTTCACCCTACGCGCTAATTGGCTTCCAAAACATGCACACAAGTGTGTCTTCCTATTAGCTGAAGGCGGAAGTAGTTGAGCAGGAGCAGCAACCAACAAGCTGTTAAATACAAAAGGGGTATTGTTTGCCTGTTTAGTCATTTTGCTGGCTGGAGTTTAGAAATTCATTTTACGCCAGATGTCTTGCATGTTTAATTTGTTTGTCGACTGCTGCTATTACTCAGCTATTTAGTACACCAGTTAGTGAGCTAAAATTTTTTGGCGGAAATAGAAGAAAATATGATTAGTGGAATTTTGTGTCGCAGCAAATTGCTTACTTAATTTTGTTTGGATTAAAATACGTGCTGATGCATGCATTTATTTGCTTTGGACTTGAACTTCAAACCTTTGGCTGGAAAAAAGGCTGAAGGTTGTGTATTTGTGAATATATTTTAGATAAGCCGTTAACTAAGCTAATAATGCAAACAGAAGAGAAATTTGATAAAAAAAATTGTTAGAGAATGTTAGAGTGGGGGCTATTTTAGAGGAAATATGGTAAGTACATATGCAAACTCTGCTCTAAATGCATTTATCTCTCAAGAGTATTGCTCGAATTTATCTCACAGGTGATTCTGTGCGCACATCCTGCTTCCATATAAAAAATATAAAAATTTGAGGGGAGGATACATATACAGTCAGTAAAAGTGCTAAAAGCATACCGCTGACCAGCCAGGAGCACAGTCAACCACATGGCAACATTCTAAAAATATGAACTCAAGGTCTTTAGAAGATTAAACAGCGAGATTGGGAATAGAACTAACATGGCAGACAGGTGGAACGGCATCCATACTAAAAAAGATAGTACAACCATTTTTGATGACACAGTCAAACCTCGATTTAACCCCTCCCCCCCTGGGACCAGCACTAGGGGGCCGTTAAATCAGGGAAGGGGGATGCCGTTGAATCCAGGTTTGACTGTAATAAAAAAAAAAGTGGCTTATCCCACCTATATTTGTACATGTAGCACCACCACAGCTCAAGTCTCTCTTCCTGTTTGTAGAACCTGGAGGCACAAATTTTGTGTTTCTATCAATAAATTTCATAAAAAAAATTTTTTAGGGTACTTGAGTGTATGGTAAAAGAAATTCCAAGGCAAAGGCACCAATCCCACGCAAAGGTCAGCAATTGCCATGTACTTTAGGACCACATTTGTCGGGCTGACCTAAAATAACAAAACTAGTCAATTTTTGCGCAACCACCTACAGGGTGTACCAAAAAGCAGGACAGTTTTTTTAATTTGTCAACTCTCGATCCAATGGCCCACTATCCCCCAGGCCAACCCCAAAAATTTGGCATGCTCTATTTTTCAACCCCCTTCAGGGGCTGCCGGTCTATTAGAGACTGCCGCTCTATTAGAGAAAGTAGTTCATATTTTACCGAATTTTTTTTTAAAAGCAGTAAAAAAGCGAAAAATGAGTTGAAAAACTGCAATAACAAGTAGAGCTGCTTAGAAAAATGCAGAACAAACAATCCCACCATGTGTTTTTGGGAGAGCACTAAGGCGACCAATAGATTAGCCACCACCACCAGTAGAACCAGTAGAGGAAATAACTAAAAAGAAGCTTTGAACTAGGAAGCGACCACCTCAAAACGGCTTACATGTCCATATACAAAATGTTCCAGGTCTAAGCCTTGGTTCAGGCGCAGGAAACTCATTTCAGTGCGACATTTTCTGCAATTAGAAGCTTAAAGATTGACATGTTTGCAATAATTTTGAACAAGTTACCGCCCACACGCATCGTAGAACCTGGAAATAAAAAGTTGTCGAACCAAAGCCACAAAATGCGTTATAGTGCTCATTTTTTGAGGATTTTTTTCGATAGTACAGTCGAGTCTCGATAAAAAATAGCCCCTGAGGAGCAAGTCTGGGGTATGTTATATCTAGAGGTGTGTTGTATCGAGATAACTTCGTAGATCCCGATGCTGGTGTGCTCACTCAGACTGTAGAATCTACGTGGCAGAAGTTCGAACGCCGTCACAAGTATGAATATGGTACGCATCGATCTGTCTTCCCTAGCCATGTATCTGATATTGTCTTGAGCAGAACGTTCAAGGGTGACAATATTATGTTTCATTTTTAGTCTCAGACAGTGTTGTTCTATGCATGCGAATAAAATTTTTGTTGTTTATATGTACTAATAAAAAATGGGGGGAGGTGTTAAACGAAAGAAGTATCAGAATTTTTTCGACTTTTTGTGAACCAAAAACATTTCTGCAAAAATCTCAAGTTAAGACCATTTATTTTGAAAATTGGACGGCTTTCTGTTTGCCATACGGTATTTTTAGACCGACCAAATGGCGCGGTCACTCTGGTCAGCGCGCGTTCATTTTCCAAAAATTTTTGATTATTTTTGGAAAACAGACTCCCTATATAGAGTCGTATTTTGTGTTTGCTAAAAAGGAAAGCTTGACTCACATTCCCCCGTAATTTTGAAGACACAAATTGGCTTCCTCCACCAACATATTAGAGTGGTTGGATGAGCCAGGCATTGAGCAATGAGGTGAAGAACCATCGCTCAAAATGGGAGTAGCACCCATCCAAACAATACTACACAAATAAGTAGAATAAGTGATGCTATTTCGGGTTGATGTAAAATGCTGTTTCTAAAAGTATTTCAAATGAACAAAAACATGAATAAAATACCGTTATATCTCTAATAAGACCCCACTCTCCAATAAGGCCTCATGTGGCGAGAAGGGTTGTTTAAAATAAGACTCCATGGAGCCTTATTAGAGAAAAAGGAGTAGGCATAAACAAACAGAAAGAAGTGAACCTGGAAAAGTATTGAGTGAAAAATAGGTAATCGAGTATAGGTAAGCACTTTTTTAGCAAAGGTCACTGCAAGAGGACGACATCAAAGACAGAGGAGAGAGCAAGAATTTGAGGAGAGCAAGATTAAAATTTTTTGATCCACAGCTTTAGCATCAAAAAGTAATCCCAAAAGACGGCTAACCGGCAATCCCCAAATTTCTCGAAATGGCTCAGTTAGGGGCGGTGTGCAAAGTGGTGGTAGGGATGTAATCGACGCGAGTTGGTGACTATTATTTACTTAAAATTCCTCGCTCATGGAAAATAATTGCAATTTCCTATCCCATTCCATTAATCATAGTATATTAAGTCAAAAGGGTCGACAAAAGGGTGGACACTTGACTTCATGTATTTTTTTTAATAAACAGGTGTACCCCTTAATCAGAAAAAAGCGGCCTTTTATCGACCTCCTTGGGGGCAACTGTCGATTCAAAACCAGCCATTTAGTTGACGTTCCCCATCTATATGTTTAATTCCTATTTTGTCACCCATATATCCAAGGGAAAGTATTCCCATCAAATAAAAAGGTAATTTGTGCTAGGGGCCTCCTCGATAAATTCAATTTAATGAAAGGGTTATTTAGTATTCCTTGAATAGCACAATTTAGCAGGTACTTCATGACCTTGTTAATGGTAATTATTTTGTAATTATTCGTTTCTAAAAAGTTTCCGTCTAGATTAGAGGCAACAATGCAGCTATCAATATCATAGTAAATAGTACGTTTGGAATTTAATGTTTGGCCTAGCCGAAGGTTGAAAATGTGAACAAAAAATAGGACTGACGAAGGCAAGTGCAAAAAGATGACAACAGGAGCAAAGAAAAGAGGCAGACTTTTTTTTTTATACCAAGAGCTTTAGTGCTCTAATTGCTACTTTCTTTACCAATCACAACTTTTCCATTTCTAATTATATCGTAGCAATTTTTGTGATACACCCCTTCGCATACACTTACAAGCAAACATTCCATTTGGTTGTGCGTGTATCCTGGAAGGGGAATCCGAATGAGGAACTTATCTTTCACCCCTTCTAAAGTCACCCTTTCTAAGTATTGCTAACACGCTAAAAACGATATAAAAAAAAACTACTTTCCACACTTTCTCATTACAGAAAGTCGGTTCTTGTGAAGTCGGAAATTTACACACCGTATTCTCTCTAATAGAACCACCTCCTAATTCAAAATCATGTTTTTGGCATTGTGTTTTTGACCTACATTTTGCAGACGACTCTCAGGCAAGTTACGACCCAAATAGTAGCTGAAACAATAAGCTACAATTTAAGTGGTAACTTGCCTAAGACTTGTCTAGAAAAAATAGGTCAAAAACACAATGCCAAAAACATGATTTTGAATTAAGGGGGTGGTTCTATTAGAGAGAATTCGGTATTTTGCTTAAGTGTACCAAGGTAGACAACCTTATAAATGGTATTTTAGACGCGAGGAACTCCGCTTAGGCATACAACTTCTTATGCTTAGGGTAGGTCAGCGTAGGTTAGCCGTGAACCAGGATATACCCCGTCTAAGGCTTAGTGATCCACAGCTAACCTAACGCTGGCCTACCGTAAGCCTCAGGCCTGGTTCTATGCTCACAAATTAGTTCTTTAAAAGCTGCCTGAATGATGAGTTTACCAGGGCAAAATATAAAAATTCCCAAAAACCGACTTTCTATAACGAAAAAGTATTGGAAGCGCCTTTTTTTTATTATCGTTTTTAGCATATTAGCTGTTGAAATAATCATCATATAGGCAGGTCGTTCGTGCCCAAAGGATCATTCTATTCAAAATTTGTGTTTTTTTACGCAGCACATCAATTCCAGTAATTGTTGACTTCAAAAATAATCTTTTTGACAACAAAAAACAAGAGGTTTTTCGTGTAAAACAACTTCCACCTCAAATGTTAGATACACTTGGCAAAGTCGTAATTTGCGCCCTCTCACACACCACTTAATTGTTCCTTGTGGTTGTTGGTCAGAAGGACAACAACCAAACGAAACAGAATAACTCATGCATTTTTTATGACTAAAATTGGAATAAATAGGACTAATTATGCCATTCTCTTTTTTTCCTTTATTTTTTTGCGCTTAATTATTGGTCATTTAGTAAAATTTGGATGATACCTACACATTTTCTTCAAAACTTTTCAAAATTTTAATAACAGCGGATAAATAGATACCAAAAGTAGATAGATATCAGAAAGCCCCACGCTTCACCAAGACCAAAACTACACAACAAAAGCAGCCAAAAACCACTCCCTCTCTCAATTCTGCCATATAGGAATGGGGGAAGTGCCGCTTCTCATTGCTCTATTTCGCCACAAGTACTACATCTAGGCATACAACTAAGTCTTAGGCTTAAGTTAGACCAGCATAGGTTAGCCATGAACCAGCAATACCCTGCTTTACCTAATTTTAGTGGTCCACGGCTAACCTATGCGGGCTTACCTTAAGCTTAAAGCTTAGTTGTATGCCCAAAAAGTGTGGGACTTTTATTGGTGTGGGATACTCAAATAGTTGGTGCAATGAACCCCACACGGGTATTCGGCCGCTTGGCGACCGAATACATTCCTGGGTGCAATAGGTGAAAAGGGCTTACTTGCATCTACTTTACATCGCATTTAACTGATGGTTTACCTTCCCTCAGGTGGTTTACCTACCCAGCAAGTGGTTCAAAAAATTTTGGGGTGCAAGTGTGTGGGGGCACAAATATCGCTTGGGCTTAGGGTAGGCCAGCGTAGGTGGGAGACGCAGGCTATACCCTGTTTCACCTAGGCTTATTAATTCACAGCCAACAAATAATTTTCTAACAAACAAATAATCATTCACAAGAACCATAAAAGGATTTTAATATTTCTTTGCCACAAAAAGTATATAAAGACTTAACTAGAAAATGGCAGGTGAAAAAAAAGGTCAACAGGATTAGCACGATGTGAAGCCATTCATTATACTTAACAACTACAAAATAACACACGTCGCTGAAGCAAAGCAAAAAAGAAATTGATTGGCAATGCTTGTTTTTTTTTTGATGTCATCTTTTGCGCCGTCCTTGCATACCAATTCTTTTGTTTTCATGTTCAGCCTATAGTTCAAATATCGTATTTCTTTTTATAAAATGGCATTTTTCCATCAAACAGCATACTCTAATAGAAGTGAAGCCATGCTATTCTATTACAAGAGTGCAAAGAAGCTTTAATCCTTTGACTCTACTGCGATATACCTTATTCTCTCTAATACATATTTTTTTTTATATGTAGAACCACACCTCCCCCTAATTCAAAATCGTGTTTTTGGCCTACTTTTTCCAAACAAGTCTTAGGCAAGTTACCACCCAATTTATAGCTAAATCAATAAGCTACAATTTGAGTGGCAACTTGCTTGGGAGTTGTCTCCAAAAAGTAGGTTGAAAAAACAATGCCAAAAACACGATTTTGAATTAGGGGGGGGGTGGTTCTATTAAAGAGAATACGCTACCCCCACGGTGGGGGCCCCACCCCCATAACTTTTTTATAGGGATGAAGGGCTGTATAGGAAGGGGAAGAGACAGTAAGGGGTCACTCTGTAGGTAAAGACAAGATCTTGAACATAGTTTTGCTTACTGAGCTCTACCGCATAAAGAAGCTCTGGCATGCATGCTATTTTCATGCATCCACAGCTTCTCAAATGATTTATGTTTTTTTTGGGGTGTGAAGGCAAGAAATTTTTGGTCAATCTTTTTTTGAAAAAATCCAATTTTGGTATGAAAATGTTCTAAACTAACTTTAAAATCGTTTTTAGCGTATAGAAATTAGTATAAACGGGTTAAAATACACTTTAAAAAAAATATTTGGGCGGGTATATCGTAGTAGAGCCACTTTTTTGAGTTGACTACTAAAGCTTGTTCCCACTACTAAATTATGCTTTTCTTATTCGTCACAACAAAAACTTTGGCTTTTTAGCAGCTTCTAATTTACTATAAGAAGTATACGAAGTTTGTTTCAAATATTTTTAAACCAAATTAATACGAGAGTATGCTAGGCAAAAGGCTTAAGAGTTAGGCATCTCACACTTTTTTTCTTCCAAAGTCTATTGTCGACCAAGATTAGAGGACACATTTTTGCCATCCCGCTAGCACCAAAAACAGTAGTAGAAGTCGTCAACTTAAGAGTGTAATAACTACATAAATGTAGAGAGTTGAATGAAGAGAAAGGGGGACCTCAACTACTATAAATGCCTCCCTCGTCTGCCAACAACAATAAATAACTGGTTGAAAAGTCTCGTAAAATTGGTTGCTATTCGCATAAATTTTTTTAAGAAGCATTTTTTATGTGGCTTTGTTTAGGAGTATTTTTGAAATAGTTTAATAAATACTCGAAAAAGGATGGCAACTAAATATTGCATTGTTGAATACAAGTGTTTTGTTAGAAAACAAAAAAATGAAGAGTTTTTAAGCAAGAATGATTATGTTCCAAGAGAGAAATTGAGCGTAAATACACTGCACTCACAGCCAACTGCCGTTCATGGCGTTTCAATATCGAAAATTTTGTATAAAAGATTAGGCTACCGTATAACCTCTATTAATACCCCCCCCCCCTCTCGTCACGACGGTTGGTGGTCAACCATTTTTTACGGCTCAACCACCTCAGAATCCTTGCCTTAGAGACATCAACATAAAAATTAGCAAAACATATCAAAAATTGAGACAAAAGATGATCGGACCCAGCCGGACCCTGCACAAGAAAATGGATCCAACTTTTTGGAGGTCCGTTAAATCGAGCACCGACTGTACCTAAAACCTACAATAAAGCAGCTAAAACAATCAACAACAACAAAAAGAGAACATATGTAATACAGTCCGGTTAAAAATTGTTTTGGCGCAATTTTAAATGTTCATAAAAGTGAACGAAAATATCTGGCAACCTTTTTTTAGGCGCTTTTTCCTTATTAATAATTTTTATAAACAAAAAGTTGTTAGTCTGGGAACTTTGCTCGCCATCTAAGCTTTCGTATGAGTTATTACTTGCCTATAACTCATTAAGAATTTTCATTCCAAAAACTTTTCATGCAAAGAAATTCGCCGAAAAACGCCTAGAGAAATGATGTTTGCTTTGGCTCAAAAATTCTGACTCTCTTCTCTATGTTTTCTGTCGTCTTCTAGCTCTGGCCTTGGGTAATCTCCTCTTTTTTCCGATTTTCAGCTTTGGATTGCTGTTTGCTTCAAATGTTTTATGGTTGCCAAAACAAAAACTTTAAAAAAAAGTCTTTCAAGTGATTGGATAGAAGAGTCTTTTGGTTTCTTTCTGTCTTTTGGTATGTAAGCACCTTATTCACGTGAAAAATCACAATAGCTCTCTTTACCACTAAATCATGCTGATATTGTCAAAATAGACTTTTGATATTTTCGATTTTTTAAGGCCGTGCGTTGGATAGGGTCGGGCCATTAACTCAATTCGTCAACGGGTTTGATTTTTGGATAACTTAGCATCCCTATTTTAGCCTCATGACTATTTCTGAGGATGTTATGAATACGGGAGTTGCCCTACAATGCCTTTCACCTAAAACGAGTGCCCTTTCAATTCGACCCACTGCTGAATTGCTGTTTTGACCTCTTCTTTCGTGACAATATACTCAAGCCAAAAAAAAACAAGGTAGGAATCAACAAATAAGGTATTCAGAGGTAAATTACCGTATTTACTCTATTAAGCACCCTCTAATAAGCGGACATCTTAGCTGATGAAGTTGCAGCTCTTCCTGAGTCGTTTAAGATCGATCTCATTGTGTTTCCTAAAATAGTTGAATTATGATGCGAGAAAAGGTCGAAAATTTAGCGGGCATGCCCGCTAAATAGATACGGTACCTTAGTCACCGAAAGCAAAAAGTCAAAAATTAGTCAAAAAGAATTTCTGCGCTCTAACATCCGAAAAATTAGTCAAAGACGATTTTTCAAACAAACCTCATACAAAATACTATAGCCGTTTCCCATACCGAGGAATTAATAGCAGCTCTCGGGTAAAATTACGGTGTTAGTTTATGCCAAATTGTTCAAACAAAAACACTAGGCAGACACAAAGACAGTAAAATTAAAAATAGAAAATGAGAGAATTTGGTTTCCTATTCCAATCATTCCATGTGCTCTATGTTCCTCCTGCATGTCCGCAATAATAATTTTGTCCTCAGGCTAAAAAAGAGAGTCAAGGAGGCCAAGCGCCCCACTACCACCCCTCTATTTGTTTTAAAATTCGATTCCGACTGGGGGCCTCTAAATTCCTGGATGTTATGACTGGGGATGATGTGTATGGGGCAGGCCAGAGACTGGAAAAAATATTGATGACGGAGGGGTTAATAAACTGCACTGCAGATGATTGACTGGAGCAGAGTATTCGATTGGCTGGTAATTGGATTTTTTTTTCTTTGAAGGATGGGATTAGAATGAATAGCCCACCTTAGATGGGACTTGAAGTATAAGGCTTGGTGCTCTAAGCCTAAGCCTTAAATAGAGCAAAAGAGGGGTATGCTTGGCTGAATTTGCAGCTGGATTGTTGTATGTGTTTTTGCGTAAAAAGAATGGATAATATGGGGTTTGATAAAAGTTGGTTTTTGAGATGTTTCTGTCTTGACTCTACTTTTAGTTTTTGGTCTGGAGTTGTTGGAAAATTACGTTAGAAAAGACATAAAAAGTTTCCGGGAATTGACGCAAAAATTAGTTTAGAATACATTAGGCAAAAGAACAAAGAGACAGAGGAGTGGGGTACTCATGCAATTGGTACCAAAACCTAGGTGAACCCTGCGTCTCGGCTAATTTACAGTGGCCTAGCCTAAGCTTTTAAATACCAAAAATACCGTAAATGTTCTAATAGGCCCCCCCCCCCCCTAATTCAAAATCGTGTTTTTGGCATTGTGTTTTTGACCCACTTTTTCCAGACTACTCTCAGGCAGCTTACCACCCAAATTGTAGCTAAGATAATAAGCTACAATTTAAGTAGTAAGTTACCTGAGAGACACCTGGAAAAAGTGGGTCAAAAACACAATGCCAAAAACACGATTTTGAATTAGGGGGGGGGGGGGGCTCTATTAGAAGTTCTAATTTAGAACATTTACGGTAGTATTTAAAATTCGTCTTGCTACCCCATGGCAATTTGGTCAAAAAAATTGTTGCAAATGGCCGAGCGCTGCTTAAAAACACGTTTTCTATACGTCTTAAGGTTTACACTATAGAATCACCACCGCTCGCCTCTCAGCCGGACTTGTCGGGTCACACAGGAAGTTAACCTACAACGTAAGAGGAACTTTGGTTCTTTTCGATTAATCAGGCGACCTTTTTAAATTGCTTTATTCGTCCCCTTTTTAATCAATTGTCTGTCTTGAGGTGAAGAAGCAAACGTCGCATTGCTTCAAGAGCGTGGGTCGCTCCCGGTTGTTTTCTTTCTGTTGCAGACTGCAATAAGGTTGTATTCATCAAAACGGGACGAATAAAGCAATTTTAAAAAAGGTCTCCCGAAAAGAACCGGAACATTAGCCAAGTGGCGGTTTTAACGCAAGAACTAGTGCTCTTTTACACTTTAGATGTTCAATTGTATGCAATAATGAAAGCTGAAAGAGTTTTACAAAGATAATTCAATAAAGTAATTATAAGAGAAATCCATTGTTGTAAAAGTCTGGCTGGTACCAGCACTATCGTGAAAAAAATTTTCTGTCCCAGCACCGGGAATAGTGTTGGTGCTGGGAGCCCTAAAACAGCGCAAAAAGGCTGGCGCCAATAGTGCCAGCTGGTCGGAGATAAATTAATAAGTCAAAAATTTAATAGAAGGAGAAGGGACTTATAAGGGCAGCAAAAAATCATTTGTGTCCTCAACTAAATTTCACATGAAGTTTAAGGAATTTTGAGACCAAATAGAGTATTGTTGGAGTGAGTATATCTTGCAGCGCTCGACACAACCCAAGCACAGGGGAATATGTAAAGCAAGGGCATAAGACAAAATATGCTTCTAAATGAAAAAAAGTAGGTGGAGTTATCGGCAGGGCTAAGGACTCAAAGGCTGACTAGGTAATCTAGCCTGCAGGCTCTTTTTTGTGTCATTCTCATTTTTTCGGGGGAAAAAAATAAGTTTCTTGAAGAAACTTTCTTCCACAAAAGAAATGAAAAGAATTGTTTTTCCATACAAATGTTTTCGTGTTCCTTATTTTGCAACAGAGCCCGTAGTCAACATATTGGGTTGAGAAATAATTATGGGCCGCTTTTTTCAATTACTTATTTTATAGCCGTTTTCATGACTCGTGTAGGCGTATGACCTACTAATGGAACGATCTCTTCTTCCTCTTTCCAAAGACCGGTCAACAGTTTATTGGTGATGAAAGAAGATAGTGTGCACACTACAAAATATGAACACGGCTTTTAGGGGTTTGAAAGTGATAGGTATTCTTGTAATTCACCAATTTTTAGTCTGGCTGATCTACGCGCCGGAATCGTGAGGCTCCATCAGCAAGGTCACAAGGTGATGGAAATAGCAAGAACTATAATAGCTATCAACTATGCTTACTCTGCTGTGTCGACGGCCATCAAGCGGTTTGAAGAAACAGGCATTAATGAAGACAGCAAATTAAGAAGACAGCACCAAGAAGTGGTGCTAATCTGCAGAAGCATCAGCGAAATCGCCTGCTTTTCCTCAAGCTGCTGCCAAAGGAAAGGACCATCACCGCCGACGTCAACTGTGAGAAACTCAACCGTTTTCAACAGGCTCTGGAAGTCAAGTCTCTGTCTCTACACGACAATGTTACTCTTCTGACTGGAAAATACCAACTGGGAGGTTCTGCCACACCGACCCTACTCATCCAACATGGTGCCGACGAAGCTCAAGCTCTTCCGTTCGCTACAGAATCATCTCAAGGACAAAGAGTTCAAAACGGAAGACGAAATCAAGGCCTTTGTCAAGCAATTCCCTAAGCCCAAATCTTCTGGCTTCTTCGTCCAAGGGTTCACGGATCTGAAAATTTCTCTTTTCAACTGTGTGCTCAACAACAAAAAAATAAGCGCTCCTGACTAACGCTTGACTATTGAATGCTGTTGAAGCCGGGACGATATGCACATAGGGGAAAATCTTTACATGATGATATGCCCTTCAATTTTAACCCTAATAGCAAACAGTTGTCATGAACAAGAGCACAAGTCTAACAAACTTTTCTATGCTAAGAAATGCAATCTATTCAAGAGGGCGAAATCGGAGCAGGGTGTTTTTATTTCCTTCTTTCCGGCTTTTTCTCATCCATTGTTTTGCAGCCAACAAATTCACGGATTGGTGAGCAGCGCTATCAGTTGCCAGCCAGTGGCAAAAACAATTAGAAGAAGTCCCTTCTTCTCTAACAGCATAACACATCCAGCAAAATAATTTGTTCTTACCATTAGCTAATTTTCCTTAGTCCACCTAGTTGGGAATTTGAGAATTGAATAGTTTATCAGATTTATTCCTTGCATCTATTTGCTGCTGCCTCGATGCCAAAAGGCATTAGAAGTTAACAGACGGCACACACATACACAAATAAGTTATGCTATAGCTAAGTGATGAGTGTGGCAGTAAAAGAGACATATCTTTGCCTTCTTGAGTGTGCTTAGTATTCCTCATCCTCGGACACACTTGGACTATCCATGCCTACTTCTTCATAATCTAAAAAAGGAGGTATTGTTGATGGGTAGCCAAGGGGTCAATGTTTTTATATAAACCTTTTTCGAGTGCTGCCAGGTCTTCACGCGCCTCGGAAAATTCCCCTTCTTCCATTCCTTCACCCACATACCTGCAATTTGGAGATGTTTAGCTGTCTACCTTTTTATTTGTGTTTTTACAGTCGAGTCTCGATATATAACATACCCCTGAGCACAACTTGGTTAGAACCACTTTATATTTATTATTTATTCAATTCAGCCTTTGCATGTTAAGGGGCATTACCAGTGCACAAAAGCCCTTTTGGCATACATCAGGTCAAATTTATGGTCGAGTCTGGCCCACGCTTCGGCAATAGCAGTGGTGTTGGAAAGCATGCAGACGGCTCTCTGCATTTTGGCTAGGTCACCACCAGGAACTGTAAAAATAAAAGAAGATGTAGTTTTATTAAGGGTAGCGACAAAATTTACTTTTTCAATACACGGGATTGTTGGTTAAATTCTGTCGTGTTTTTGTTTCACTGTTTTTTGTACCAAATGGAAATGCCTGTTGCTGAATATCATATCCCGTTTTGTGGCGGAAAATCTCCTATTTTATATTAAGACCCCGTGGACACCCAGTAGCTCCTGCACTCTGTAACCCTAGAGTCTCTTGACCCTCTGGATCCCCTGAATCTGTTGAACTATCCTGGCTTACGACTAACCTGCGCTGACCAACCCTAAGCTTTAAAGGGAAGGAATTTATAACCGAGTAGATGTGAGGATTGGGGCGGGATGGATATTTGTACACAATTGTCTAACTTAATGGTGTAGCCTAATGGCATGGTTAAAAATTGTGGCTTTCTTCTCCGTCTTTGCTGTCGTTTTCTAGCCATAGCCTCGAGTAATGTTCCCTTTTGTTCTGATTTTCAGCTTTGGGTTAATATATTATGAGCGGAAGAAAAATTTACAAAAAGCTGAGATATTAGCCAAAGTTCTTTCGTATGCCTAAATCGGGGGTCAACCTAGCTGGGTTGAATCCTGCAAAACATCGCTCTTAACAACAAAGCAGTCAAAGTTTAAAGGGGAAGGAATTTCGAAGAGGATGAGGAGGCGATGTAGGAATTTAGGAAGAGACGGGCATATATGGATAGTCAACAAGTAATGTTTACAAGTCTGCAAACAGTCCTACCCACAGTTGGTGGCTGGTAGTTGATGCCCACTTTAAAACCAGTAGGAGACCTAGATAACAAAAAAATAAATTCTTAGCCTTTTTCACAAGAGTAGTTTACAGCCATACCAGTCCACAAACTGAATACTTCTCTTGGTTTTCACCTAAACTTTTTTTGCGTAAAAAGCCAAATAATTATTGGCTAGAATGAGGAAGACTTGAGCAATAGCAGCATTTACATCCTTGGGCACCACATCCCCTCTGTACAGTAAACAACAAGCCTAAAATGCGAAGAATTTTTTTTTTGTGAGTCCAGTTGAAGTGAGCCAACCATGTATTTGCCATGTCGAGGGTCACACTTTACCATTTGAGCACCTAAAAATAAATTTTTATCTATATTATTTGTAAGTGCTGGTATACCTGGTTCAAAGCATTGCTGGGTGATCTCACTAACCTAAATGAAATAAAAATATATTTTTTATTTTTTTGGATAAAACATACAGTCATTTGTTCGTGAAAAGCCTGAAGTTCAATATTGAAAGCATTTTGGAGCTCCACAATACTGGTACAGTCAAGTCTCGATTTAAGGATAACTATTTTTGAAGAAGGGTATCATCTGATCGAGACTTGACCTTTTTGACGGCAATAGTGATGGCTTTGTGGAAAAAGACCGACAAATTCAGAAGCTTTACTATTTTTTGCCTCAGAGACATTAAAATTCTGTCCCACAATGGGTACCATTTTTTATTTTGCCTTGCGGAACTGAGGCAAGCAACCTCAGGAACTCCACTTAGGAATACAACTAAGCCTTGGGCTTAAGATAGGCCAGCTTAGGTTAGCCGTGAACCACTAAAAATAGGTGAAACAGGGTGTACGTTAAGTCTCGGCTAACCTATGCTGGCCTAGCCTAAGTCTAAGACTGAGTTGTATGCCTAGGTGTAATACCTGAGGAATCTTATGTTGAGTATAATCTTATTATATGATCTTACTATCCTATTTTTAAGAAGTTCATCTACAAACCATGGCCTTTAAATTCATCTCCTTACCTTTTCAGCTGAAATGACAGGCGCATAAGTGGTCAACGGGAAATGAATCCTGGGATAGGGCACCAAATTGGTCTACAAAAACAATTTACTACTGCTGTATTATTTGGTTCTATTACAATATTAACAACTAAAATTCAAATAAAAAAAACCTTTTTAGTTTGAGCTTTATAAATACCTGAAACTCTTGTAAATCCACATTCAAAGCACCATCAAAGCGGAGGGAGGCTGTGATTGAGCTGATCACCTGAGCAATTAGACGATTCAAGTTAGTGTATGTGGGTCTGGCCAAGTCCAAATTCCTCCGGCAAATGTCATAAATGGCCTCGTTGTCCACCTAAGACTCACATTTATGCCCTAATAAAAGCTTCATACACACCATAAAGCTACAGTCACTATGTTCTAGAGTGGTGTGAGTGGTTAATATAGAGTTGTAAGGCTCTACCACAGCTGTTGAAATCTAAATTTCAGCTTATTTACTTGCAAAATTATTAGTTTTCAATTAACTTGAGGAGCTGGATAGACGCAAAAAGCAAGTTTGCTTTTTTTGCCATAGTCAACACTCAGACGCTCCATTAGAAGCGCTGTAAAGCCGGAGCCAGTGCCCCCACCGAAACTGTGGAAAACCAGAAACCCCTGAAGAAATTGCGGAAACTTGTTTAAAAAAAAGTCACAGAAAACCTGTAGTCCTCTAGTGTTTTCAGCCAGTCTGCGTATCCTGTCCATGCAGACGTCTATGATCTCCTTGCCAATTGTATAGTGACCTCTGGCGTAATCTATGGATTAGGGAAATGCGATATAAAGGATGGATGATTGGAGAAAATTTTTCTCACTGTTGGCTGCATCTTCTTTGCCAGTCAATAATTGCTCCGGATGGAAAAGATGTCTGTAGATACCAGTTCTAATTTCATCTAAAACTTTGTCTTGAATATTTGGTGCAATACTAGTATACCTCCTTCCCACTCACTCCTACCACACCCCCCCCCCCCACACGACGTATTTTAAGTAAAAATCTTTTTAATCGAACTAAGGGCTGTGTAAAGGAGGGTAAAGGAATAAAAGGGGGGTACTTCTCCTGAAGGCCATTCACCCGTTTCACTTACAGGAACAGAGCAAAAAGTGCCTCTTTTACTCGAATTCATCTTTAAGGTAAGTCTGTACACGCATCTCTAACCCTCAAGCCTTTAAGAGTTCATTAAAGAAAGCTGTCGAAGTTGAAAATAAAAAAAAACAGGTTGATCTAGCAGCCGCTAAGACCGGTTTCTGATCGATGAATTCGTCTGGGCGAATGCACCTATCCAATTTCAATTACGAATTAATTTCAGCTCAAGCAGAATCTCTCCGCATCCGAGGTGGAAAGGTCAAACAAAATTTTTATTAACAAGTCCAAACAACGTCCACTACTCGACCAAATAGACATGCAAAGTCACTAACATGAAACAGAGAAGTTAATGAGTCACGGGATTAGAGAATTCAACAAAACGTTTGAACTAACACACAATTGAAAATAGGACAACGCAATCAGTTATTGTTGGAGCTAAGAAAGCCATTTTGGTCGTGCTCAAGAATGGATTCCAAAATCTTCTTGCCGGACGAGTAGCGCTGAAGATTCATGTAGTTCTTCTTAGCTCGAGAGGCGATTATCTTGTACCTAGACATCGAAATTCAACACTTACAACAAGCCAAAAAAAACCTTACCAGTGAGGAAAGCCGTGACGGCGTTCTTCAATAGCGATCATCAGAAGGCGCTGAATGACGTAATTCGCGAATTGGTCGAACAGCATAATGTCAAGAGCGTCGCGTCCACGACTGAAATGAAATTCAATTAAAACTCAGTCAATAAAATTCAGCAGCTTACTCATCCGAGCAGTAACCATCTAAGATTTCCTCAACCATGGCTGAAGGATATGATATAAGTAAGACACGCACTAAAAAATAAAGCTCACCTCTTCGCAAAAGCGGATTCGCATGAACAAGGGCCTACAAGTAAAAATTAAAAAAGTTTAGAAATATAAACAATAAAACTCGAAAACAGTAACAGCTTACCTGCTCCACAACATGAGAGGCATATTTGCCTTGAGAAAGCCAGAGAATGTTGCGCCTTAACAGGGGTAATAAGAAAAATAACTTTGAAAAGAGACTTACAAAATGCATTTCTGTATGATAAAATCTCTTTGAGCAGCCATAAACGGAGAGCGGATAATAAACTGAATGATGTAATTGGCAAATTCATTCTCGGAAAAATCTTTGGCGCCACGAAGAATTGGTCCAATCAACACGTGAAGCAATTCGAAGGCAAAACTAAAAACAGCAAGTCAAAATAAAAGCACTTGAATAGATTTTACTTCACACCTCTTATTTTCGGCATCAGCTCCAGCACTCTCGATGAAGCTCACTACACGTTCAAGGCACATCTGAATAACGCGGCAGCCATACTAAACAACAACACTAAATAAATCCAAAATTGACAATACATCAAAATTTAAACCTTGTCTTCGATGATCGACTTAATGCGTCTGTAGGAGTCGGTAATGTCACTGCTTCCAATCATAGCCTTGAAGAACGGAGTGTAGACACTAGGAAGATACTTGCCAAGTACGCGCTGCACAATGTGGTTTGCATTTTGATCCTTCGTGACCTTAGCCTCTAGGCCTTCGTACTTTCTCAGCATTCGAACAGTGCAATCGTTAGGAGCAACATCTACATATTTCTGGACAACACGGCACGCATATCGATGGAAGGAAAACTTTTCTAAGTTAGATTCAATAGCATCATAGAGAGCACCAGAATAGAAAGGAACGTGATGAACATCAGTCAACATCCTCTAAAAGATAATTGTTTGAAAATATGAGCAAACCAAAGACACTATGCCTACCTGAACTACGAAGTTGGCAAAATTGTCTGTGGCAAAGTTGGAAAGAAGATCATTACGCAGCACAATTTCAAAAATTTTGATTCGAAGCTCCGGATTCTCTGACAACTGCGTTTGAAGAAACCTAAAATCGTTAAGGCTAATATTGTGCAAACTCTACATGAAACAGACTTGCTCCCAACAGCATCTCGAGCGATCGACGAAAAATCATCAGGTTCCATCTGCATGATATGCTCAATAGCAACCAACGGATTAGCAGCACACATCTATAAATGAAAGTTGATAACAGAAGATCAAGAGCTACAAACACACCTTCAAAATTTCGCAAACAGCAGTCTTGGGAGCGGCATACATTTTCTGGACCATGTTTTGGTATCCTTGCAAACTAAGCTGAGCACCACTGAAATCAATTTCGTTTGGCGAAGAACACGAAGGAATCTATAAAAAAGGCAGAACCCCTATGCATAAAAAGACTTAAATCATACCTGATAGAATTGAGCAGCACCTCCAGCAGCTTGGAAAAAGTCATTCTGCGCCATCGAATAAGCATTGTCACCGAGCATTTTGGGATTGATCATAACAGCTTGGAAAGTCGAATTTGATAATAGCCTGTAAACGAAGAAAATATTCAAAGTAGTGAAAAGAGTCTGGTGACCAGAATAAACAACACATTCATACGTATTTTTTCATTGCAAACATATTGAAAGTCGAATACAGAGTATACAACCACGGTCTTTCAAAATGCCCAAAAAGAAGGCCATCCAAATGTCCTTTTTCTAAGAAATGTCCTTATTTTGTAATCCCAAATCTTCGAACTTCTTTAAATTTTACGTTGAAATTCTAGTTTTCATCACAAAAAATAAAGATGTGACGGGCAAAATCCCGACCGGGGAGACAACCGCACCAATATAGGGTGAAAACACCATCCCGGTTTTCGCCAAACACAGATAGGCCACCTTCAAACACTGTATCACAAAAATTTGAAATTTTCCTTTACTAGAGTTTTTCACTCGGCTACATTAGTTTTTTTTTTTTTTTGATTCCAAAAAACACGGAAATGCGCTTATTCGTAAACAAAGTCTTGCTGTTCATTGGGGTTGTCAGCTTAGCCGGCTGATTTCAATTTTTTTAGTCGACAAGCCGACATTTTTACACTTTTGGCATTCAGTTCGGCACGGTAGTCTGAAAATTTCGGCCAACCGAAATCCCTGCTCTTCAAACATTTTTATTAAATTATTTCGTAAATGTGCATGTGTTGGTGTCAATAAAAAGCCTAATTTTTTAAAAATTCGTTGACATTTGTCTATTTTAAGGTATTTTTGGAAGACGATCATATTTGGGCTCAGTGGCATTCCTAAAGCTCAACGATGTGTTTCTCAGGTGGGTATAGCTCTCGAATTCGAGCATCTTAAGTCGGAGTTGTATGGCACTTTTGGTTCAAAGGTGAATCTTTTTATGTTGTATCTCAGTAATCTTCTCATCTCTTTATCCATGTAAAGAGAGCTAGCAGCGAAGACGCCAAAAAGATAGTGCTTGATAAAGTTGATACGATGATGCCTTAGTTGGATGGTTATGAGAAAGTTTCGAAGGAAGGCTTTGAACAACATCGGGAAAAAGTCGAGTTGTTGTGCAGCTCAACCATTGCCAAGCTCTATCAATCGGTTGTACATCATAATTTAAGCGGTAATTTGTTCAGAGATACGTTTGTTAAACGAATAAAAATTTACGCGCTCATTTATTACTAAATTTTTTTAAATATAAATGTTTTGTTATTTAACGCGGTCTTTTTACTAATTTTTCTTTTGTTAAATCTTTTGTTGAACGGTCTTTTTGCCAATTTTTCTTTTGCTGAGCGTCTGTTTTGCTAAGAGTCGTTTTTATAAGGGCTCTTTTGATAACTTCAATTAATTAAGAACTTGATGTTTTCTGAATTTATTCTCTGACGAAAATAGTTATTCCAAGTGAATCAGAATCTAGAATGAAATCAAAATTTGGCTGCTCGTCACAAGTGTTGTTACGTCCACTACGCGCAAGCAATCGAAAAACGAATCGCTAAAGTATCTGAGAACTGTTTCTGCCGTCATACTAAACAGTTATATTTTGAGGTCAAACTTGATCAGAAATATCAAACGGATGTTCGCTTCAACGAATACATTGGAATGTTTCGGTGTCTCGCTTAGATTTTCCTCACCCCCATTAATTTATATTTATTATTTTTAGTTACAAGAAGTGGTTAAACCTAAAACTGGCTTGGACATACCAACAGGAGTAGGCTCCAAATCAATCATCTAAAAGGTTTCTTCCTACCCAAAAAGTGGACAAAAAATATTAAAAATTAACAATAGCTCTAGGCACATGCTTTCCAGATGCAGTTTCTGCAAAGAATGTATTGAAGGAGTCATCCTCAAGGCCTGAAACAAGCCATTCATTTCTATATTATTTCCCAACAATAATCACACAAACACCAACCAATAGTGTCGTCAGCAGGCATTATTCCGTCAGGCTGAATGCCGTGCTCAAGACAATACAACTCCCAGCAAGCATTTCCCATCTGCACTCCTGCTTGTCCTACATGAATGGATACTACTTCGCGCTAAAAATCAACAGCCAAACATAAAAAACAAAGACTAAAAGCTCCTCACAGATCGATTGTTGCTCGGCATTTTAGCTTATTTTAAGTAAGAACAGCACTTTTTTTACTTTAAAGGTTAATTACAAAGTGAAAAAAGCAATTTGAGTGATTCAAGTTTCGTCTTTTAACTAACTTTTGGTTAGAATATGTCTCTCTGAAATGCTCATTGTTTTCATGTTGTTGCCTTGTGAGCACTGCTATTGTTGCTATGAGAGCTTTCAAATTTCCGCTGGTTTAGACCGGACCAATGTGTTGCAATTTCAGAGGAAAAAAGCAGAAAAAGAAGGCCATATTCATAAGAAAAAAAAAGGTAAATTAAAACAACATAGAACAAAGTTTCTTCAATTTCAAATTACGAAAGTTGAAAAATTTTGTACAGGCTAACGCAGAAAACGCAAGCATCTCGTGAAATTTTTGCATAGGATGTTTGGTCTTTCACCTATCGATTTTGCTAGGAAAATGTACGTTAGTTCAAAAGCCATCTAGTATCTTAGAGATTTGTAAATTACTAACGGCCAGGGCTATACAACCCCTTAAATAAAGAAATAAAGACCAAAATACTAACCAATAGTTAGCATATGTTTTTCAACGCTGGTTGGATTGTTCTTCAACAAGAGATAAATCTTTATACAGGGCACAGGTAGAACACGTTAAAATGAGACTTTAAGGCTATTATGGTTGACCAAACTCATGAAACAAGATCTGCATTTTCAAATATGTAGCCGTGTGCAATTTAACGAGATCATTTTTTTGCTTAGTTAACCAGGAGTAATTGTAATCAGAATTGTCTGAATCTGAATTCAGTTTATTAAGAGTTTACATTGGTGCAAAGATTATAATATTATGATATTACAGCTTCGTAGTATGACACAACTGAAGATCCTCCATCTTTGAATAGCTGTAGATTGAGCACTGAAGTTTCGTTGATACATACCTACAATAAGCAAGTCACTTGGTGTTGGAAAATCAAACACGACCCACATCAAAGCTGCACGATTTTTCATATCTGTCTAAAAATTGTTCGGTGGCTTACTCAGGTCTCAGTAAAGAGAGTTCAGAAACCCACATAGTACGGTGCAGAAAAAATCGTTACGCATTTGTTATTGAAGAATGTGTCGTAACCTTCTGAAAAAACTATAGAATATCTGTCAAAAGATATAGATCACACCCTTGGACGCCTGATGCCCACGACAGATCATGTCGATACCTACAGAACCAAAAATATTTTCCGTATAAATTCAGTTAAAGAGACTTAACAAACCCATTCTCACGCAGAACTCATCGACCGCTTTATATCCAAAGACCTAATAATCAAACATACACAGGTTAGCTAGTAACTGTCAGCGTATATATACCTGAGATACATTCCTAGGACTGTCCGCATAATATTCAATTGTTGGACAAGGATCAGACCTCAATAGATTTAGTTTTGTCAACAATACAACAAATAAAATTTTACCACAACAAATCAGTAAGAAGGCTAACATCGGTAACATCCGTTGGACGAACCATACGATCAAACTGCTTCCAATCGACAAGCTCAAAACTTTGAATAATAAAACAGGTTCGCTTTAGTGAAAAAAATAACCTCTTGAGATATTCCTCCATGAGCGCAAAATATTCTTCCACCAACAATCGCAGCTACTGGCATAACCTGAACGACTTTTTTATAAAAAAAAAAACCTTTTTACCATGTGACACTTGCATTGAAAACATGCTGGAACTCAGTCCAGATACGAGACCCTAAACTGTGCACCTTATTTCCGCATGACACGCTTAAGCACCAAATTTACCATCATCCTTGCCAAATCTATTTCGACATTCTTTCATGAATCCATAGCTTACATTGGTCGCTCTAGCCTCGTGATTGCCACGCAGAAGGTAGAGCCGCCTCAATTTTAGTGATTAAAAGTATTCGCTTGCATATAATTACCTCGGGAATCTTAGTTTTATCGCCAATAACAGAGAAATTGTTTCCAAACTATTTGAACCGCGATCCACGTAATCTAAACGGCAAAAAACGACCAAAAGGTTTTTACTGGCAGAAGAACATGTTAAAACAAACCACCGAGAAAGAGATAACGACGCTTTGGTGGCAGGCCGAGAATTGATAAAACCTTCTGGAAAGCAAAACACAAAAAGATATTCAAAAGCTCATAAAGTATACCCTAAGATCCTAAAAGTGAGATTAAAAAATCAATATGGCATAAGTTACCTACTACCTGGAATTGACCGTGTATGTCTCCAAGAATAAATATATTTGCACCAACACGGAGTAAAGCTTTTTCACTCATAAAACGCTCCCGAGATCTAAAATGACAATAAACTTAAGAGAAAACACCAAATAATATTCACGGCACCTGAGACATATTGCGTGAAGCTCTTGCATATCTTTCAAGGCATCAATTTTATCTAAAGTAAAGTTTTTCATTCCATGAAAAATATGTCTAAAATCTCACCATCATCTCCAGGCAACACATTCATGAGACGCGAAATTAGCATATCCAACTCACCATTGACTTGCTCAATTCGTTTTTTTCTTTCAATCTTCAGCGTTTGCTTTGCATTCACTGGAATTGCTGTCATTTGCTGAGTAGTTAGTCCTTGCGTTGGCGCTTGAGTTCGCATTGTCATGGCTTGAGTTTTCAGAAGTCGAGAAGCTTCAGGAATCCCCGATGGTTCAAGCATTTTTCTTTGATGAGAAAAGCTTTTTAGGCAACAAAAACTTAAGATTTTTTTGAGAAAATGATTTGGTAATTTTTTTTAGAGTCGCAAGTGTAACGAGTCGCAAGTGTAGCGAGTCGCAAGTGTAGCGAGTCGCAAGTGTAGCGAGTCATAATTTGTAGCGAGTTGTATGTCAGTCGATACTACTGTATTACACCCGCACTTTTCACCCTTTTAAAGGATTAAGGGCTGTATGAAGGGAGGAAGGGACAAGTAAGGTGCCACTTTCTAAGGAGGGCCTACTCAAAAAAGAGGAGATCTTGAACATAGTTTTGTTACCTAGAGCCTACCGCATAAATAAACTCTGGTATTCGTACATGTTTTATGCATCCAGAGTAACTTTTGAATGATTTATGTCTCAAGTATGTGGGTGCGTGCGTCTCAAATCCAAAGCCTCCAAGGCTCTTACGCCCCCGGAGGCAATGTTATGGCCGGCGATCTTATCTCCATCTGGTCATCGATAACCCGTCACCCAAAGAAGTTCGGCCCACAGCTGGGTGCAACCGTTTTTTTATTTCTATTTTTGACATCTTTTGCTAGTTTAATATTGATGCTTTAGAAGCAAAAAATCGCAAGGATTCTGAATTTGCCAGTCGTTTTTCAAAAAGCCAGCATTATTGCCGTCAAGAAAGCCAAACTTCGATAATACGTCACCCATTTTTGAAAAATGTGTGACAGATTATCAAAGTTCGACTGCACAATATATGTATGGCCTTACGATGTGAATTTAAATGTAGATGTGTCCTAAAGCGATGGATATTTTGCAGATTTTCAAAAACAGTTTTTGCCAAAGTGATTCGATTTTCCCAGCTATTTACTGGTAAATCGTATTTTACTCCCCAAACATCCATGTTCACAGTGCACTTAGATGTTGACTGTTTACTAATCTTTTTTAAACCGTAGATGTGGCTTCAAAAGTTGCGCAATTTTTTGTTCTGCCGGAATTTTGCAACATCGTCACTTTTGCTGGAAGAAAGGGCTCTTTGGAGAGTGGACAAGAAAAACCCTTTTCAAGAGATTCCCGAAGCATGGGTCACTGATTTGTCAGATCTTGAGAGTTTAAAATCAACAATTGTACAGCTTCATCCAGGTTGCTTTTTGTTCAATGCAAAATTAAAATGTAATGCTGATATCATACTTTTGAGATGTATTTCGGGTTTCCCCGCGTTTGGATCTTCTTCACCGTAATGTGACATGGCAGCAAAACTACAGA
This sequence comes from Subanguina moxae, assembly GCA_000981365.1. Taxonomy (NCBI): domain Eukaryota; kingdom Metazoa; phylum Nematoda; class Chromadorea; order Rhabditida; family Anguinidae; genus Subanguina; species Subanguina moxae. The sequence goes on along the minus strand of BBSZ01000005.1, from coordinate 5,036 downwards.
AACATTCAGTTGACAAAGCAACTGTCTCGAGCAGAAATGCCGGGTGGTGGGGCAAAGCCATGGCCACAAAAAAAAACTGGACGATCTCATGTTCTTTTTAATTTGTTGTGAGAGTTTTCTTCAAGAGCTAAATTGCAGGTTGGTTCAATCCGCACTCCACAGTTTATTCGAGGAGGTTTTGCACATGGTGTTCGTGGTCCTAAGACGTGGTTCTACATGCTCCCTGATTCGTATGTTTTTTTGTAATGTAGCTTTAATTTCTGTGGTATTTGTGAAGAAAACAACCTTGCAGGATTCGCATACAAGGGCTTTGCACAGCGCTCACTATCAAGCATGCTCAAGATGATTTGGTTCTGGTTGATGATTTTTCTTCTCTTCCCACTGGCGATCCAAATGTTTTCGAAGTCTATTTGCAATTGTTTTTCCAACTGACTTGTTTTTAGTATTTACAAGAGATGGCAGATGCTCGAAATTGGGGTTATTCTGTACTTTTTGTAGACACGTAAGTTAATTCTTTGTTTTCTTTTTAGGTTTAGGAGTGCATTAGGTAGGTACCAGTATATCAGTAATTTCCAGCACTTTTAAACACCCATAACTTTTTTGTAAACGGATTGTAAAAATATGTTTTTACCAATCTGCTCAGAACTGGAAAACAATTTTTTTGATGTATAGGGCCAAAAAGACGATTTTCCCTTGGTCTCTTGTGTGGTGTGATCTTGTGCCCACCCAATGGTCTATCCAATAGTTAGGGGAAACACATTTTTGGAATTTCTTTTTTTACAAAAAAGTTATGGCAGTTTAAAAGTATTGGAAATTCTTGTAAGATCGTCTTTTTAGCTCAACTGATGTGATACCCCAAAACTTAGTCGAGGCCACTGAACAAATTCCCTCTTTCAACGTCCTTCCGCTGTATGGGCTCAATTGCTACAGCATAGGTAAAGAATTTAGACGTCTATTGCTAAAAACCGCCTTTTCTTTTAGTGAAACACGAAACTTTGGTTATTTCAAGGCGAGCGCTTGATGCACTTGAAGAAAGAATTTTGGAGCAAATGCATAAGATTGGTCCAAAGAATACCAAATATCGCTACATGGATATCAAACGAACTATTCAAGCTGAAGGTCAACATGAGGAACATCCAATTTATCCGCCGAGTGTTTAGAAATTCGTGTTGTTACTCTTTGTGATTGTTGGTTTGTGTGGAAATTTTATAAATAAATTGTTTGGTATTGCTGATTGCCATTTATTATTGGGTTTGCTGATTTTCATTGGTCATGTATATGTTATGATTGCGGTAGTCGTCTAATTGTTTAACCGAAAGTTTATGGCCACAATTTTTCCAGTGTGTGCTCAAAGGCGTATGGGGAATATATTTCGAAGACGGCGTCCGGCGAGAGATGAACTTGAAGAAATAGTTGCATATATCAGGGTTTTATGTGCAATTTTTTAATTTTTTTTTAAATCTCGTCTTGATTTAGGATCTCGAACTTCAACTCAAGGAACATTTGGAAGTGCGATCAGAGTAAATTTCGAAATTTTTAGTGAGTTTTACATTGCTTTTTTCCAGCTACCTCCGCTTTCTTCTGTATGCAGCAATTTTTCTCTTCACTGTAACTAGTGCTTATTTCCTGCTGCTGTACAAGTCAGTTTCGTTGAGATATTGCGTTATTATACGATTCCATCAGCTGAAATGTTTTAGTGATCTCGGCAAACGCTTACTTGCTGTTGGCGGTACATTTTCCGTCTCAATTTTGTTGTTTTTCTTGTTCAGACTAGTGCTTCTTGCTGTCTATGGCTATTTGATTAACTCTAAAAAGAAGAAGATTCATTACTACACAGAACGCAAGTTGGCGATAATTGAAGATGTCAAGGAAAACGAGAAGTTCAAGGTAGCCAAAGAAATCATTGAAAAATACAGCACCAAAGAAGAGTTGGAAGGCATGTCTGCTAGAATGGATGCTACAGGTTTTGTTAAATCCATGGGTTATAATTAGCACATTTATGGACATCTTAATTTTATTTACGGATTTGTTTTTTGAGGTACTACGGAAAATCTAACTCAGCAAAACAAAAGTACTTTAAACGAAAAGTCAGTGGATGACTCAAGAAAGACGACAATTGCATCGGTGGCCGAATCGAAGTCTCAAAGTGGAGGTGTTAAAGAAGTTTCCGCTCTTCCAAAGCTTCATCAAATATCAGAGACGAAATTTCAGCGAGCACCAGTTCGTCCCTTTGTCGAAACAACAAATTCAGCCTTAGATCGTATTTTGGTAAGATTTCCTTACCGAAGTGTATAGTGAGCAGTAAAAGATGATTTTAGGATTATGTCATGGGCGAGAGCATTTCTGATCGGTGTGATTCTTTATCACATAGTTTTTAAAATTTTTAGTCGTTTATTTTACCTAAGTGTTAAGATATGCTCTAATTTGCTGCAACTGTCGTGCTCACAACGGAATGGCTTTAAAGGAAGAGTTTGAGCAAATTACATTCTTTTGTTTCAAGTGCAGCGCCTACAAGTAAACTTTTCGCGTTAAAATTGAGTGTGAACAAATTACTCTATTTTAGTCCATCACGAAATGAACTTCGAACAACAAAGCAAAGGCAGAAGCCAAATTTGAACAATTTTGGACGTCCTTCGACTCCAACATCTCAAGAGATGCTGGAAGGGTCTTTGAAGGACGAGTTGAAAAACTCAGAATCGGATGAAAATTGCAAGGACGAATAGCAGTTCTCCGTTAAAAAGGCTTATAATACGGGTCTATCACGTTTTACCATATTATTTTGCATGTAGCATTATTCAGAGTCCTGTACTCTAACACCCTTAAGAACTTTATAAAGTTTCTTGATACTTTGGTTGTATTTTTATACTTTTCCAAAGGTATCTTAGTGAGCGTGGATTAGTTGCTTATATTACCCATGTTGACAATTTAGTACTACAATCACTCACGATTGCGCTTTGAGGGCAGTGTAAGCAAACGAAGCGGAAGATCAAAACGTGCCCTAATTCGGGACCACTTTTTTAAGTATAAAAAAGGGGCTAAAATTATTATACGTTGACTATATACAAATGCGCCTATCAAATAATCAAAAAATAATAATCAAAAAAATCTGTAAAAAAGTGAGAGCCAGTAAACTCAAAGTCAGAATGAGAATATGAGATTCAAAATTTTCATAGTCACAGTCAGAATCATTATAATTGTGATTATTTTTTGATTCTGCATGATCATTTTTTTGATTCTGCTTCTGACTTTTGGAAGCACTGCCCAGAAGACTCCTTCAAAAACAAAAAAAAAATTAATGTTTGCGATGAAGGACGATTGTTCTGAATGTGGCGAAAAAATTCAACAAAAATAACTTTAAATATTTATTGTCAACTTCTCACAAGAACCAGTAATGGGAGAGAGTAATTGATTTTGATAAAATAACCATTCAGCACCTTAAGAAACGTAGTTAAATAATGGAAGATGTTTAACGCAAAAAGTTGTTCGTAGTAGGTCTTCTAACGCCTTCTCCTTCCAAAACGGATAAACTCGAATTTGTTTCGACGTTTCTCTGCGAATTTCAGTGGCATTGGTGCAGCTGAAAATAAATTTATATGAAAAATACAGTATTTTATCTAGAAAAAATGTCTTTTCCTGCTCATAACGATGGTCGGTGGTCAACAATCTTTTTGTGGCTTAACCACCAGACAGTGCGGTACTGAGACCTAAATCAAAAACAAGACCTCAGATTCAGGACTATATTTTTGTAATTTGGTGTCTGTACCTAAACGTCAGCTGGTTAAACCGTAAAAAATCGTTGACCACCAACTCTAATGACAGAAAAGGGAAGCGTTTATTCAAGGAAAGTACAATATCTTATCTACTCAAAATATTTACTTTCTTCGTAGGCCTGCAAGAGTTGTAGGGCGCCAAAGAGTTGTGCTAAATTAGTAATGCCTATTAAAAGTCGAAAGAATAAAAACTGAAATAAAAATCTGAATAACTGTACTGTATGGTAAGTATTATTACCTTCGACTTTGCCCAAAACTTCGTTGTCGCTTCCATAGGCCACTGGACTGTTTTCCATTAGCTCGGGGTTTCCTTTGCCTTAATTTTTGACATATTTAGTAGTTTCAAAATTTGACTTCAATCATTCAGCCGTTTCCCAATTTTAGAGCCGAGATTTTCAATAAATCAGACAAACTTTGTGATAATTTCAAAAGAAGCAATTTAAAGCAGTAAATTTACTGTACGAAATGTATAATTATTCTCGTAGGGCAAAGTGGAGACAGATAGTCATCCATTTTTTCGCGACACTCTAAACTGGGATACTTTAACAAAAACAACAGCCAAGTGTTCATTTTTATTGCTCCCATATGAGTAGTTCTGGATATAGTCTTTAAAAATAAACATAATAAATGTTGTTGGCAGGAGTACGCAATTGCACCAGCCGGATATGGCCAAAAATACAGTGCGGTGCAATACTTTAGCACCACCCCCTTTTTTCGCTGTATGGCCACAATTTATTAGACTAATTCTCTTTTTTTTTACAAAAACATGCGAAAGAGCGAAAAAATGCATTTTGTTGCAAAAAAGAACTCGTTGCCTTACAAGGAAAATTTTTTTTTGGCCAAATATGAAAATTCGCTGGTGCAAAACTTTAGCACCACTTATTGTTACTCGTGATTTTCGCTTGTTTTTTTCGTTTTTTTTGCACTATTCTGTTTCTCTCAGATCATGGGCAAGCAAAAGAAGCTGACTGACATTGAAAGAGGGAAAATCGACGCGTTTTCACCTTTGGGTTTATCAAATCGAACCAATCACTTTCTTGAGATCCTCCAAGTGGTTAAACTGCCGACCATTCGCGTAGACATCGCGCACGAGGATTCCCCACAGATTTTTAATGGGGTTTAGATCCGGAGAGCGATATGGCCAAGGCATGGTGTCGACTTTTTGATCCTCCAACCACTCCCGAGTACTCTTGCTGGCGTGAATTGGTGCATTGTCCTAAATGCAAGCTGAAAAAAATTATAATCGGTGAGAAAATATAAACCTGC